>VZTB01008920.1:359614-419013 GCA_013397245.1 Thryothorus ludovicianus | reverse complement strand
AAAAAAAACGGCGCCCCCCCCCCCCCCCCAAAAAAACCAGTTACAAAACCATTTCAAATAAAGAATTTGCCATCATAAATCTTAACTCCTATTTAAATAAGCATGATTCCTATTGACTTGCATGGCAACACTGGCAACATTTTTGAGAGGGATATTGATGTTTATCTGTCAAAGGTGTTTAATAAATCACACCAGATACATCTGTCCAGGATTGGTTTGTGCTGGTTGAATTTCTAACTTGCAAGGCCTGCTGACATGCCATGAGGAAGAGAACAGTGGATAAATCACTGTAAAACACCTAAAGACAAAATTTTTAGCACTTGTTAAACACATTGCTGTCATATATATAGGCCCAATGTGATATCAACTGTCTCAAGCATTTTGGGGAACTGCAAGAATGTAAGCAAAGTCTGAAGGATCCTGTTGAAAAAGTTTTTCTTTGTTTTTGCTTTTATTTATTTATTTTTTTTATTCTGTGAATTGCTGACTTGCTGAGGCAGCCCTAAATGCAAGCAATGCTGAGGGCAGGATATGCCATTAACCTATTGCTATGGAGCTTTCCCTCACCTCCAAGGTCTTTTTGCAAAAATAAAGGCACCAGCTGTTGCCTCTTACTTCAGAAAGCACGGAACAGAGTCATGCTGTGGTTTGTCTAGCAATTAGACACACTGTACAGAGGAAAAATGTTTGTTCTTACAGCAACACAGTCAAGGTAAAAGACAGGGAAGAAAAAGATAGGACTGCCCACATTCATAATGCACAGCAAATATAAAACATCTGCTTGGATTGTTGCTGGCCCTGTCCTATTCTGTACGATTTGGGAGTGGGGATGGGAGGAGGGGAAAACTCATCCTGCTGATATTTTGCAACCTGTTTGCAAGCAGCATGAATTCAAAGCAATAAACATATAACAGTAATGAACTCGCTAACAAAGCACACATGTGGGAAGGACCAAACCTTCTCACATGCCTCTTCTGAAACACTTTGAGGACTCTGGAGTTAAAATGAGAGGGAAAAGGCATTCCTGAACCTCCCACAGTGTGCTGCAGACAGGACCATGCAAATACAACTGCAAAGTCAACTTGGCCTGTCTCCTGTCAGACTGCTCCTGCAACTGTGAACAGCAGGACCGCAGCCAGGTGGTCACAGCACATGCTTTGAAAGTCATCTTCTTATTGCATATCATTCCTACTTTTTGGCAGAACACTTAGTGCACAATTGCTGGTGTGGTGCTATACCAATCTCCCCAGGCTCCTTCCCTAAGGGGTGAGATTTCTAACGCACTGGTAATTTCCTGGAAGCACTTCTTTTTAATAACTTTTTTTTTCCCAGGACATGGCTGTTTATAGATATATAGATAGATATATATATATATACACACACACACACACATGTTATATATATGTATGTGTGTATATATATATATGTATAAAAATAGCAATTTCATAGTTATATACAGGCATTAATAAAGTGCATAATGTTATTGGCTATTTTCAAATCCTTTTCCTGAGGAAGTGCTACCATGTATAGCTCCTCCTATGACATGATGCTGGCTGCCAGCGCTAGGGTATGACCGCTACTCCCCCAGCTTTTAATTCCCAGAATATATCTCCCTGCCCAGAGCTGGAGCCTAAAGGGAGAATTGACAGCCTCAGTCCTCCAGGAAGCAAGTCAAGGCACAGATCAAGACTTCCTCCTTTGCCAAGGTGAACACGTCTAGGAGCGACTTCCCTCCGTCCCGGAGCTCTCGGGCGTGCGCTACTTGGCGGCGGTCACGGAGCCGTCTTCGGGAATCTTCTCCTCGGAGCAGCTCCTTCCCGAGAGCCTGTCGTGGTGCCTGAGCTCGCTGAAGCGCTCGGCCACGCACTGCGCCGTCAGCCGGGCCTCGGGGTCGTGGTCCCAGCACTCGATGAGGGTCTCACACACCATCTGGATGCCCTGCAGGGAGCACAGAGAGCAGCCGTCAGGGGGCCAGCCACCAGCAAAGCCTCTCTCTGAGAGCTGCCTCAGCGCCCTCAGGAGTTTGGGGGTTATTTCACGTGTGGGGGCTCTTTATGGGATCTGCTGCTTCTGTCATGGGGGCATTGTTTTCTTTTGGCTTTTTGAAAGAAACCCTTCTACGATATTTTCAGCACTTTAGTTGGTACTGTCACTTCTGGGTATGTGGTCTGGTAAGTCTTAACAACAACAATGATGCTTTGGACTAGTGCTATAGACTTGAACAGGGTTTTTTGTTTAATAAGTATGAACAAAATTCTTGGATAACATGACCTCCTGCTTAACCCATGCCTTTGCATGCCTGAATCCTGCTTGGGTTTTTCAAACAAACATCTGATTGCCAACAATATTGGGCTGTACATCAGCTCTTTATGAATTCCTTGTAGACACCTAAATCTATGTGCAAATATGGGCCACAGTCCCACAAACACTTAAACACATCACTCACAGTTGTAACTGTTTAACCTTCATTTCAATTCTGATGCAAATGTTTACAGAAGCAAAAAAACCAGTTGCATCTTTGTGATGAATTTTATAAACATGAGGTATTTGCCAGGAAACTGTGTTTTGCTTTATGACACTAAAAGCCCATTAAGTAGGATTTATCTTAAACTTATTTAAAAAAATAACATTTCACAACACTGCATTAATTGTATAATTTACCTAATTGGTGATGTTGACTGATGTCAATGCTAATAGCAGAATGTTACTGTCTGTATACAAATAACATTAGTTTTCTGTTGGCATTGAAATTACAAGCAGTAAATTAAATTAAATATTAAACATTAACTTGAAATCAATAGTGCAACAAATCTCATTAAGGGGGGTGTGGGGTAATTGTAATATGTAAATCCATTCCAGAATTTTATCACGATGAATAATGAGTTCATTACAAAAACACAACTGCAGAGGAAGGAAATGAATATGGAAGAGCCATTACAGTAAGAACAACTTCTATGGAGTTCAAAGCAGATCCTCAGCTGCTGCAAACTGTGGAAACTGATGCATCACTGCATCTTAGATAGCACAGTGTGAAACACTGAAGAGATTCAGGCGAAGGGAATTAAATCCATCTCCATTAAATGTCCTCTGAGCATGTTATTAGGCATCCATTTCCTTCCTTAGACTCTTTGCTGAACCTTGGGGCCGGCTGTGCCCATTCTGGTGACACACAAGCCCAAGTGCATGGCCCTCCCAGCTGGTGGGGTGCTCTGTGCTGGGTGCAGATCGAGGTGTGGGTTTATATAGGGATGAAATCTCTGAAGCCAAATACAGGACACACAGGTCCAAATCCATGATCATTTTACTTGCTTTATAAACCTAGAGGTGAAGAAATCCACCATGTATCCTACAGCTCTACCCCAGCACCTCAGGCTGCAGCTCTCTGCACACTCAGCCTTGCTGTTAAGGGCTTTTAGTGCTGGTAGTATCAGATATCCATGTATCCCTCACAATTCAACTTTCTTCCCTTGTTAAAAGCCCCTCCTCAATAACCCTTCTCTTCACAGCTGAGTATATAAGGAGCAAGTCCCTGCAGTATGGGAAGGGGCTGTACTCTGCCATAGTCATCAGGTGGCAGGTGTTCTTGGTTGGAAAGATGATTGATTTTAGCCACTCACTTGGTCTTTTTTAAGTAGCTGTCAGACTGATTTTAACTTCCCTCATGGAATTAAAAAGGTACTATTACCTTGCTCCTGATGGAAATAGTAGATGATATTTTTGGACAGAGATATAAATGTTTGTGATACTTTCTTTTTGTCTCTATAGACCACTAAGCATATTTCATTGAGAAGTGGAATGACCAAGTCACCAAGCCTCGCTTCTCTGATATGATTCACATTTTATCTCTACTGGTAAAACAACTGGGAGCAAAGGTGAAGAAGTGCATGTGTTTGGCTTGTTTCCATTCTGTTTCATCTACTGAAAAATCTACTATTGCCTAGGAAGTGCAACCATGGTGCTCCTGAATGGAGGAAGCTGACAAAGTGCTTTGTGATATGCAAGGGAAAATGGACTGCTAATGCACAATCTGAATAAAACCAAACAGGCTTGCTGAAGACTAATTTCATATTTCCTTAAACCTGTCAACAGGTGGGATACAACTATGACTGGTTTCCATAGCAAAGTACTGAGATTTCCATTCTCTGCTGGAGATCCTCTGTCGTAGGATGGTCTCCCTGGAAATGGGGTAAAACAAATTGGACAGTGCCCTGTTTGCAAAGCTACCAGTGGGGAATGGAGAAGGAGATCATGCTGCTTTTGGTGTAGAATAATGCTGAAACCAGCCTGACTCAAAGTTAAACATCTTGATAGTTAAGTGAATATGTGGTAGACTTGGTAAACTGCCCAACAAAGGAACATACAAGTGATACTATTAATAACTTATCTAAAGCTGCTGAGCTGATCAAGTTGGTCTGGAGACGTCTGACTGACAATCAATCACTTTACACTATGAAAGCCCAGTCCCACTTTTTTAACAACAGTGTGTTTTAACATAACCCTTCTTGGAGTGAGTGTAGAGATTCCTTGAGGAGTCCAGTGCCTCAAGATTACTCCCATGCCCTCAAGGTTACTCCTCGAGGCTGAGCAGAAGAGATTTGCCTATGGTTGTTGGCATGGATGGCTGACACCAATCTTTAGTCAATAATTGCTTTTGCTACCTTTAGTATGGTTGCTTTAATATGATTGCTTCAATATTGCTTCCTAGTGCACACTTAACGAGTAATTATAGCTCCTATACTGTGTAGTACATAACTCTGATTAAGACCTTTTGGTCCAGTCATTATCATAATAAATAATTTATATTTTTATATCTGCTTTGCTATCCTTAATTGTGTGGGTCAAAGTTGTATAATTGTTCAATTGCACCTATATAATCCTTAAAACATAAACTGTTGATGAAATCTGAGGCTAAGAGTGGATTCAGCCACACCTAGACACTTCTCTGAGAAGGAGTTTAGAAAGCAAAGGGATCCTTTCTGTACCTCATGACTCAACAGGAGGGGTCCTCTAATAAATTTTGTCTGAAGCTCCCATTCTACCTGCACAGAGGCTCATGTGTGAAGTTGTTTTCTTTGCCCTTTCAGAGCCTACACACAGTGTGCTTTAAGGGCCTAATTCTTCTGTGGCCCTCCGGATGATTGTTGGACCTCAGGCTTCCAGTGTTTCTGTTTTGATTGCTTTTTTGTGCACAGCAGGAATACCAGGGCATTGGGGCAGTCACAGTGCAGAGAACTGAAGCGTCTGAACCACGTCAGCACCAGTGCCACTCTGTGATAGAGCTTCTCCATGTGTGACAGACCTCTCCACACAAAGAGAGGTCCAGCCAGCTGGGCAGGGCGCTGAGGTGAGGCTCAGGCCTCAGGCAGCAGCTGAATGCACAGTGCAGCCCCCAGTGCTCAGGCGTGGTGCTCTTACCTGATGGTTAAGCCAGGAGTTGGGGATCTCGGGCCGCCCTCTGTCTCTCAGAACATTGTCCTTCATGCTTTCCACACAAGGGTGTTCTCGCACTTTGGAGCCGAATGGGGGCTCGTACTCTTTCACTTCTGGCAAGAGAAGAAGCAAACAGGGTATTTAGCTGGGCTGTGCTGGTGCTGAGAGTGAAAGGAGCTGGCTGTTCTCTAAGGAGCAGGGGCTACTGATTAGCTGCTCACTGCCACTGTTCTGCTTGACCAGCTCCAAATAAAGCAAAGCCAGTTGGTATTTTCAAAAATGTTTCAAATGTGTTTCTCCCACACACTCCCTCCCTTCCCTTTTGTTTCCTAGCCAACAAAACAATTCTCATTTAAACACTCTAGTACATAATAATATTAGCAACAGTCCAAAAAGCAGAGTAATCTATAATGGTTTGTGAGTCTTTCAATCTCTGCTGAGGTAAAACGCACAGGAGCTTTAAAGTGAGTTTTGCATGAGCCAAGCTTTTGAGAGTTGGTCACCTTTAGCTCTCCTGGAGTCCACACAGACTTACCAGGTGAAATATAAACTGAAATCTACCTAGCTCATAGTAGATGTGAATGTGCAGATTGCTAGGATGAAATACTTGCTTGGAAAGGACAAGGATACAGTTAAGGAGCAGTGCCATACTGCCCTTGTTTACTCCTAAGCTGCATTCTTTTGTAGAAAGTAGTAGTCTGGTCTTATTTTAGATTTCTTTCCCAAAATGGATCAGTTTTGGCCTGTGATACAGGGGCACAGATTTCTGAAGGGCCTGCTGCCACTCTAGTTTTTGTTTGCATGTTGCATATTTTCTTTGCTTTTCTTTAGAGAGAGAAAGGAAGAGGCAGACATATGGGACCTTTGGAGAAAACTCAAGAAATCTCTGAGAGCGGAAATATTATAGTAGATGCTGACACAGTGTAGAAAATGCTGTGGTTTCTTTGGGAACAGATGGAGACTTTACTCAGACTCCTAATGACTTGCTGCTATCAGATAAAGATTTATGAAGTTGGCCTGTTCTGCTGCCTCTTATTTCTTTCTAGGAATTAATTGAGGGCAAGAAAAACTGAAGTGTAATCTACAGAGCAGTCTGGAGAATGCATGCCAATGCCCAGATGATGTGTGAACAGAGAGGAATGAGCAGAGAGACAAACCACTGTTGCATGATGTTTCAACCAAGTTCAACTGCAGCACTCAGTGTTGCTCACTCCTCTAAAGGTGCAAAAAGTGCCAAGAGACATGAATAACGTTTAAAGGCCCAGAAGAAATGGGAAGAACCTCTAACATTTGGGTTTGTTTACTTTGGGAGAGAAAGGTAAGGATGGGGTCATATGATAGGCTACTGAAAATAAAAATTATCAAAATAACAAAGGCCAGATCCTTCTGTCATGTGTCATGACAAAAACAAGGTAGAATTGAAGACAACTATCTTTGGACTTTTCTCCAAAACACTGAAGCCAGGCTGTAGATCTCACTTGTATGTGATTGTCATGAGACAAAGACTTTGTCAGGCTAATGTTTAAAAAGAATAGCCAAGTTACAATAACAAATATTTTGGAAGGAATATTAAACCTTGTGCTTCAAATGCTCAGCATATAAAGATTCAGCTGCAGACAACCGTGTGCAGTGCAGCAGATCACCCCACAGACACCTCCTGCAGAGCTCTCCTTCCTTCTCCCTAGCCATCTGCTGCTGGCCCCTTTCCACCAAATGCTCTGGAGAATGGCTGTAGTCTAGAAACAAAACTCCCATCTTCTAAGACCCAAGGGCCAAAGTCTGCTTTGCTTTCTTTCCTGTACAAAAAAGCAAACCGGTTTCATCCACATTCATCTGAATATGGGATTATTCAGCCAAAATAAATTTACAAGACTTTAGACATAGAAATGGTTGGGGAAGTTGCCATCTTGCTAGTCAGACCCAGGTTAGCATGCAGTGGATGCACCATGATTATATTGCACATATCTAGATGTTCAAAGCTAACAAAAATATTAAAGTTCACTGGAACAATTGAAATGGCATGACCTAGATGGCCATTTCCTGCACCATCTCCATCAGTCATGGCTGAGTCGTGATAGTGGTCATGGACAGCAGCCAAGGTTCTGAAATCTTGCAGAGTGAGGAGTCAGAGGAGTCTCAATGTCCAGCTGAGAGAAGCTGGTGCTATGGTGCTGACTTCTTGCACTCTCTCACTGATTTAATCTCAAGGCTGCTCAGGTTAATGAAATGGTTCAAGCAGGAGAAGGGAAAGCCTTTCCTGGGAATTGATAGGTTCATAACACATTTTTTCTGTTTGAGAAATCGTTTATAAATTATGAGCATTCCTCTTCCAAATACAAAGATTTAATAGTTTTTTTGGGTTTGGAATTTTTGTTGTTGCTTTCCGTTTATGGTAAAGAAAGAGAAATTGAGGCCAGATGCCAATTCACTGTTACGACATTCTACCAATGTAGTCATGCCTTTCCTCAGTTTGAAAAGCATGTGGCATCTTCTTGCTATTTATTATCGTGCTTCTCTTTCCCTTGGAAAGTAAATCCTCATGCAGCAACTCATACTAATGCTGTGGAAACTCAAGTGTCAGACACATTTTGCATTAATAGCTGGGGTTATTCATGGATCATGTTTACGTGCTACAGTAGATGTAACAGATGTCAGTTTGAGGTAGGTTGAGATGTTTGTGCCTAGATGCCTGTGTGTGGCTGTATACAAATACTGATTCTATTCCTCATGAGAAACATTATGTTTCTCTTCATTGGTTTTAGACCAGTTGGGCACTAAAAGTGAAAACTGAATGAAGTACCATAAATATGTCAGGAACCATGAACTACAGAAGCTTTAGCATTCAAAAATGGCAGACTTTCTTCAACTTTAACCTCCAGCATTAAATCTTTATGGTTGAGAGCTGACTTGCACTACTAACTGCTGTACCTCTAGTATCTTTTGACATTGGCCTAGCTATAATTTTCAATAAGGCTGGGATTGGATTTTTAGCCCCAAACAGAGACATTACTGAAAATATATTTGGTGTGTGTGATGAAAGCTTGGAAAATTTGGCTCACTTGTGGCCTTTTTCTACCCTAAGCTTTTTGCACTGAAATTTTGTTTGGGTCAGAACAAACTCTGTTGACAGTCCCTTATGTGATCTGTCTTATTGATTTCTGTGGGACAACTTCTCATGCTGGATGATGAAGTTTTATTTGCAGAATCAAAGCAGGAGTTGAGGTAAAATGCCAGCAGAAGTCAACTGTGAGGCAGTGGTGAGCTTGTGTTTGGGAAATTCTAGACCCCTTTGAAATGCCCTTTTATTTAGACCTTATGAGGGGAAAGAAGGGATAAATTAGTTGGTGGAGCTGCTGTGACAGCTTGTGCAAACACAGGTAGAGTCCTTCGTATAGGGTCTTCATGTTAGAGGAATCTGGGAAGTGAATCTGCTAACTTGCACTAGCTGCACAAAGGGAACATAATGCCCAAAGCAGAGGCCCAAAAGCCCTTTCATGGCCAAGTTTAAGATGCTGTCAAATGTCATGAATTTCCCTAGGTTTCCCTGTTGAGGGAAGGATGCATTGGGAAGAGTGAACTTACTGTGCACACATATACCTTAAGTGACTTCACATCTGATGATCAAAGACACAGTCACCCTTTTAAAAGTTTGGGAGTACACGAGCCCTGCCATCAGTGTAGGCTTAGGGGCTGCTCAGTCAATGTGCAGTGAATCCTGAGGTGGGAAAGCAGCGAGCACAGAGCACATCAGTGCTCAACACGGGGTGTGGTGCAGTGACCTTATCCACTGCCACATGGGCTTGTTGGAGGACAGCACTTGCTACCTTACACGTAGCCCTGTGGTGACATTTGGAGAATTTCCAGGGGCGCCTGTCATTGGGTGACGCTGCACTGTGTGGGTCTCCCAGACAGGGTTTTTTGCCACTGCAACCCAGTGCAGTGCAGACGTGCCCTAATTGGGCTCCTCTTCACAGAAGGGGAAATTTAAATCAGCCCCCAGCTGCAGCCATCTCAGGGCCCCCTGCACAGGAGTGCCCTAATGTACACACAACCTAATTGCTCCCAGCTGCCAGAAACGTCACCACTCCACGTCACTGTGATGGAAGACCAGCATTTCACGAGGTACAGGATGCACAAATGTTTAGTTGCCAAACTGTGGCTTTTGGCTGACTCTTTCCAAGTTTCACGTGATTTTATTCACATGAAACACAGCTCCAGTAAAGCAAGGCTGCCATTTTAAACAAACCTCTGCTACTATACCAAAGCCAGCCACCACTCCAGGCAGTACAATACTGCTCGAGCAACATCGCCATTTTCTGAGGGGTTTCTCTTCTTCCTCTTCACCAAACCCACGTATCCAGAAGTTCCCTTTCCTCTCCTTCTCCCCTGCCACCCCCAACAGTCCCTCACCCACAGCAGTTGCAATTCAAACCAGATGGTTTTCTTTTCTTTCTAGGAGGCTGTCAGAGAAATTACACTTGTCTCAGTCACCAAAGCTGTGTCACTCTGAAAGCAAGTGGTTGAGATGAAAATTATATTTCTTGCAACGTGCAGCATCTGGTGCACAGCTGTTGTGCTGAATGAAATACCAAGTTAACAGCAGTGTGGAACAGTTGAAGTTCTCCCCAAAGTAGTATTGCTGAGTTTCTAAATATGCCTCTTAAATTATACTCTGGTGAAAAATCAGTCAACCTTGATCTTTGCCTCTCTCTCCCTTTCCCTTGTGCCCCATTTCTGCTTCTCCATATTTAGCACAACAAAGTAAAAACGAACAGCGTGGCCTTTCTCAAAAGCTGATCCCCACCTGCTTATTTACTACAGCAGCTTCACAGTATGGGTTGTGCTGCTGGGTATTTTTGTTTAAATGTCTGCTGACTGAAGAGGCCTGGCATAGTGTGGAGGCTGTGTTTGACAAAGCATCTGTAGTGAAAGGACCTGCCTGTATCACCTCCCACACTCACCGAACACCTGCACGCTGACAAATGAATCCCGAGAGCTCCCTTTGAAAAAGAAATAAACCCCTGTACCTCTACGTGGCTGAATGGCAATTAGCCCCCCTTCCTTGCAGGCTTCCCTCCCTCCCTAAATAAAGTTGTTAATGCTGTTGCCTTAGCTAAGACTCCCACTCTTGTCCTCAAAACTGCCCCGAGCTGACCCCACAGCCAAGCCTGCCCTGCAAAGACAGAGCCTAGATCTTTTAGGCTCCTTTGAAAAGGCTGTCTGCAATCAGGTCAGCCTACTCTGCCTTACATGCAAAGACATTTCTCTCACTGCCAAGCAGTCTAGGAGTAAAAGAGAGGTTTGCGTGAGCAGAGGCAGCTCCTCAGGATGGCTGAGAGGAGAGGAGGCAGTCCCACAAGTGACAGATGGAGAAAGAAGGCAGAGGGGGAGCTGTAGTCATGAATCACTGGAAGGGTATTCCACCAGCTGGCTGCAAAGATAACCAGACTGCACGAACCAGGGGAAAATCTGAGAAGGAAATGAGAGTAATGGTGCAATGCTGTTGCAGCTCAGTACCAGTGACAAGTTAAGGGATCTATATCCTGGGAGTTGTGTATAACTGCTTTAGCTAGAGATGTTAAGCACAAGTCCCAACCCCTACAGATCTGCCCTAGTGTTCCTGGGGTTTTGCTGGGGACCTCATCTCAGGAAAGATGACTGAAAGAGGGAAATAAAATCCAAGTAATGTGTTTCTGGAGATGAGAATGACTGAGGGATTACATGAATAGGGAAAATCAGGATGTGGCTGGGGGTTAAGCATCACTTGAAAGGGGATGCTGGGCCAGAGAAATATTTCCTTTTACTGAAATTACTTCAGCTCTTCTCAAGGTTATAATGGGTCAATCTCTTCTAGCTAAACATGCTGGTGATTTTCCTTCCTTATGAAA
This sequence comes from Thryothorus ludovicianus, assembly GCA_013397245.1. Classification (NCBI taxonomy): domain Eukaryota; kingdom Metazoa; phylum Chordata; class Aves; order Passeriformes; family Certhiidae; genus Thryothorus; species Thryothorus ludovicianus. Next base: position 407,695 of record VZTB01008920.1, on the reverse strand, counting down.
CTCTCTTTATATCCTCTTTTAGCAGCTGCCTTTTGAGAACAGCAGCAATAAGGTTTACTTTGCTACAATCTTCATTTTGCCCTACTCAGCAAATCTGAACAGGAAGGGACTCAGGCATCATCAAAGATAAAAGACTCTACAGTGAACAGCTCATATTTATACTAATCAGGTGAGTTCCTAAATGCAAGAAACAGAGACAGATCACAAGACAGGGCACAGTTCCCTTTTTTCAGGTTTTGAATCTCCTCTGCCACATTTACAAAAGTGCTAATGAAAGGCTGAGGTTGTGCCAATGCACTTAGAAATGGGCATGACTGTGATCCATTAAATGTGGATAGGTTTGCCTTGGAATGTCGGACAGAAGTTCAGTTCCTGAAGCACCAAATGTTTTACCCTTAAATGTTTGACTAGAAAAGAATTTGGTGTTTTTTCATGCTTTTATGCTAGCACGTTCAGCACATACTCACTTTGTAGCTTTCCTGGCAGGGTGCAAACAGGGGCAAATCTGTTGCCCACAATACAGCCCACCCTGCAAGACCAAATGCTGGGCAGACAGAGCAGGAGACTGAGATGGAGGCAATTTTTCCCTCCTGCACATGGACATGGTGGTGCAGTCACACAGTCACTGTGCAGTGGTTTCAGAGACCTCCCTTGTGGTATCCCACAGATGCTGGTAGAGAAACAAGGAGCAGCTATGCACATCTTCCCCTGGGATATTGGTTTCCCTCCTGTACACTATGTTCCTCATAGTACAGGGCTCTAGCTTGCAAGACTGTCCTGTCTCTGAGCCTATGGCAGCCCTTCAAGGTGGAACCCTGCCAAATCCAATGAAAAGGGAGCCTCTGTGGTTTTGGAAGAAGGATAACAAATCAAATCACAGTTGCATATCTACTATAATATCCACATTAGTGTTACCTTTTACAGCCCCACTCCATAGACTGCCTGTGTGAGCCCTGAACTGTGCAGCAATATTTTTTAGAATGACTCTTAGACTATTCCAGCAGGCTGAAGAATTTTACATGCAGCAAGGTGAAAAACTCCAAACATGGCAATATGTATTGTAGATATCCCAATAGTAACTTTTCTTATTTCTAGCACCTATCAGCATTGCACACTAGGAATTCTGGGTCAACTTTAGGCAAAGCAGAAATGGAGATTTTAGTTTCAGAAGAAACTCTGAATATGAACAAGCATAGCAGCTTTTCCTGGAGCCATTCTGATAGTCAGTTCCAACAATTTTTATTTTGTTACTATACTTTATACAGCAAACATCCCTTGATTTCTCATATGGATGATCTCTTGCAAAATCACCAAGCATGATGTGCAGCAGCTGGTGATTTTGGGAAAACAGGAAACTTTCTATACCACTATGATGCCTCTTACCACTATGATGCCTCTTACTAAAGTTATCAATTAGTAAATGTGTCATTTAACTGGCCCTTATTAGGTTTGAGAATTAACATTCCATGAAAGCAAAGGGGAAGCAGTTATAACTTCTTTGGTTTAATATTTCAAATTGACTTATGTTTCCAATTATTTTGAGTGAGATCAACCAGACTGAGTCAATCCAAGATGCCACAGGGTAACCAGACTTTAATAATCTTTAGAAGTGACCAACCTAACACCAAATTTATCTTTATACCAACTGAGGATCAATTTACTTGTGCACTCAGTTGTTTGGTGTTCAAGCCTGCTCATGCACATGTGCATCTCACACTACTGAAGGACTGTTAATTTACAGCATCCAGATACACTAGAAAACTTGGTGATAGTTAAAAAGAATCACCCTCTCCCCAGACAATCATGAGAGAGCATGTCTGTCTCAACATACCTTCAGAGAGAAGCAAACAGATGGCACTTACCTCCGACAGCGTTACAGCGAGATGTCATTTCCCAGAGGACCAAAGCCATGGAGTACACATCTGTTTGTTTGAAGGACTCCATGTTCTCCAGGTTCATCCTGGACTCCAAAACCTCAGGGGCCATATATCTTGCTGTGCCAACCTACAGGAGAAGAGATTGGGGAGAGCTCATGAGCTGAAATTGCAATTTATGTTTTGGATTCCACTGTGATTTAACTTCAGCTTTCACAGAAAAAGTGCCATTTGACATGTATCCAAAAATTCAGGCTATACTTGGCACTGGCCTTATTTTCTGCTGCCAGGGGAATCTGGCATTGTCCTGACTACCAACTTACTTGCAACTCTCTTGGTGAGGAAATAAAAAAAGCACTTTTTAGTTCCTTAAGCAAATAATTTTTGACATTGACAAGTTTTCTCACTCTTTGGCTATTCACAGATAAACTCTGACCCTTGAGCCTGAAGCAATTGCTGCTGACCAAGTGTCTTTCAGATGAGCAAGAAACACATTGTATTGCACAGAATATTACAGTGTTAGCTGTTTCTTTTCATGGTAGGCTTAGAAGGAGAGTAAATGCAGGCCTGGGAGAAGAAAGTAAACATACAAATACTGAATGCAGAACCACACGCTTGGATCACAACCAAAAATCTGCCCCTTTGAAAAAACATTCTCATAAACTTTACTCACACTGAGCAATTTTCAGCAATGACTTTAGCAGCTTTGCTGAGATCTAGGTTATGAATTTGCATTACAGAAGGTGGAGTTTAAAAATCTGTTTTTATCACAAGAAAGGATTTAAGGAAGAATTCTTGGATCACTAAACAGTTGCTCTCAAATGACAAACTCTTCACAGGGTATAAATAATGTATCCCCGTTGAAAAACTGCAAACAGAAGTCTTTCACCAGGCAAAGACAGCTTCAAGTTGGAGACTGGTTAATGGCAGAGATGAACAAACACAAGTGGGTGATGCAGTAGGACATATGATTTAAACGAGCTGTTTACACTACAGCAATCACTCCAGAGCCCAGAGGCAAGCAGGGCTGTGAAAGATCATTTCAGTTACTGGGTCTGCAACGGCAGACAGCCACATAGTAAATGTACAGTCTTGAGAGAGCCCTATGACACCCATTTTATAGGCTTCTGTAAACATGTCTTATCACCTCAGGCTCAGGGCAAATGGGGAGATGCTCCACAAAAAGGGGTAAGTATCCTAAGAAGAAGAAAAGATCAAGAACATGGCTTTGTCATAGGACCTTGCAACAGCAGAAAATCTCTGTGTCAAAAATGTCCAAATGGTTGTAGAATCAAAGTATTTATAAACAGAGGACAGGAAAAAAATTCAGTGTGACCAGTCTCAAATTTAAGTTCCCTGCTACACTGACACTGATGCATTTAAGGCCAAGCATGTGAATAGCAGCTATACACTGAAGAGTTACTTGGGACAGTCATGTCTGAGCACCACCGAGGTGGGCACCAACTCCCTTCCCTACATAAAAGGTATATATGGAAACACTGAAGCAGAGGTTGTTGCTACCCACCATTAACTCCCCAGCACATGATTTCTTCCCCAAGCAGATCTCATCTAAAGCTTAAGAAGGTTACCTGTGTGTGTGGCCCACCTCCTGCAAACCTTGCTGATTTTAACAAGAGTTAATGATGCCTAAACACAGATCCCTCACATTGCCACAAAGTTCTATTCTGGTCCAGCATTTCACACACTCTTTGCAGCAATAAAAAAAAATCTGCACTTTTACGGGAAAATGGAGGATGCAGCCCTATAACTAAAATGCACAGAAGAAAGTGCAGAGAGAAATTGACTTGAAGAATGCTATCAAGCCAATCTCATATCCCTCCTGCTTAGAATATATCATGTATTCCATTCTTCATTAGGTCTTTGGGCCAAAGATGCTTTTTTCTATATCTAGAAAACAAGTGACCCCTGAGTCTCAAAGGCATTTTTAGTACCTAAACTCTGGCAATTCCAAGCTGGTTGCCCCTCTAGGGTCTGGATATGCTTCTTCTTTGCAAATACCAGTTTGCTTTCAGTTCCTAATTTTCCAAAACTTCTAGAGAGGGACCATCCCTCTTCCAGCACTGCATTATCATTTTTTATGACATTTGACATTTTTACTGGAGATCTTACATTTCTTTCAAGCTGCTGAGAGATGCTTCATGCCCTGAAGAGTCAGAGAGGCAGTAGATGTTGCTCTTTATCTGATATGGGAAACCACCTATTACAAGGGTGCTGATGCTGCTGAGGCACAGAATTGCTGGCCTAGCAGGCACCTACCAGTCCTCTGGACACAGTGGGAAGAAGATCCAGATTTATAAGGTCACATTAAGCAATGTCTGCAAATATTAACCGTGATGGATGACCAAACTCAAAAGACTGCAAAGGTTCTAATGAGGAAAAGGTGGTTTGCAGCCTGCTATTGTAGTCAATAATGGCTGTATCTGCATTATATGAAAGGTAGTTGGGTAGATTGGAAAGAAGATGGCTTTGTAATCCCAACAACTTGCCTTCAATATCAGTGTCCAAAGATGACAAGAAAAACAGTTAAATACTTAGACTCTTATCTGTTTCACCAAAAGCTGGAGGTTTTCTTGAATTAAAAATTGGGTCAGCTCCATTATATATGTTATAAAATTGAATCTCCTGGTGCCAAGGGTTTGAGTCCAAGGGTAAATTTTAGAAATTATGCATAAGGCAAATCTTGGTGCAAGACTTTTTTAATAAAAGCTACAGCACGGAAGCTGGCATTTTGGGGAATTAAAGTGGGTTTCTCTTCTGTGCCCAAAAAGAACGAGGCAGAGGTTGAAGTGGAGTCAAATCAATTGACTCATACTCCTTGTCACAGAGAAGAATGACATCAGCTGGGTCACCCCCAAACAGATTCACTGAAGCTAAACAAAATAAAACAGTGCCCAGGACACCAACTCCAAAGCCATAACCTGATCTGGGCAGCCCTATCATCAGTGTTGGTGTGGACTGTGGAATATCAACACTATCCTCCTACTTTCACGTAGCAATGCCAGAGAAATCAGCTTGCAATAACAGCCTGCTTTAAGCAAAGTGTCTGTGGGTGATGGATTTCAGAGTCCTTGTCTTGCTTCAAATGGGACCAGTCTTATGACCAACAATCTGGTATGACTTTACTGAACTCTAAAAAGATCTGGCATGCTGGAGAGCAATTGTATGTAACGGAGTGGTGTCTGTAGTATTTTAAATATGGCTCCACTGATTAACACTCACTCCTGGCTCTGGTTAATACATTTTCTAAAAATGAGATCAAGACAGTTGCTTTTCAATAAGGAGACTATCAAAGGCATATCTTGATTTGATAAGCACCAGTAAAGCTCCTGTGAACTCAACAGAGCACCATAGACTGAAGAGCTCTCCCTGAAAATGTCCTAAGCTAAAATATTAGTTCCCTGTGAGGTAAAACTCAGTTTAAATGGACAGGCTTTGAGTGATCTATGTATAAAAATATAAATATGAAAATAGACATATAAATATTAGGAACTAAGTTAACAAATGGGGAACTAAGTTAACAAATGATCTGATTTTCTACTATGTGAGTTTTCATTAAAAGAGAAAGTATTTAGAGATGTATGTATTTAGAGTCCTCAATGCATTCATAAACATCCCCCTGGCATCCCTGTTGAGTAGATGAGTATTATCCACACTCCTTAGCTGAAAAAACACAACAGGGCAATTATTTTTATTTGACATCCTTATATTTGCTTTTGTGTGGAGAATGTACCATTCATTAAAGAGGTCTCCTTTTTTTGAATTTCAAAATTATTATCTATCAGTAGTTATGTGCTTACAGCTTTTGAGGACACAAGACTGACTTTACATATGCTGGGGTAGACCAGGATTGGGTAGTCACACAGCAGTGTAATTCTATCAGGCATGAAAAGTGTGTCTAAACCTCACAAGATGAAGCAGACCTTTATTGAATTTGTGTGTGTGTGCATTGCAGCAGCACCATGAACAGTTTCTGACCAGCTCATACATGCTTGGTATAAAGAGATGATAGCTGCATCACACACACATGCATATCTCCAATCATAACAAAACCTACATCACACTTCTCCCATTGTTGCTTTAATGTTTAGAGCCTCTTTGTTTATAAACACAATCATATTAATTTTACATGATTTTTAAGTCAAAGCTGCCATAGAAGCTTAAGGTTTTTTCATCTCAGCCCAGGAATGGACTGACCAACTGGTGCATTACCCGCCCCCTCCTTCAACCTTCTAACTTACCTGCCCACTGTTAGCCAAGTCATCCACAGACAGGGAAGGGTCCAGCCTCAGGGATAACCCAAAGTCACAGAGACAGCAGGTTAAATCATTTTTCACCAGGATGTTGGAGCTCTTTAGGTCTCTGTGTACGATAGGTGTTTTGGGACGGCCACAGGGTGTGTGATCACTGTGCAGATGGGCAATACCTCGGGCCAAGGACCCACCGAGTTTCCAGAGGTCCTCCCAGCTGATAATGTGCCGTGTGAGATATTCCTGCAAGTTTCCTTTAGCATGGAAGGCAGTGATCAACCAATACTGTTTGCCAAGATCTGTCTTACGCTCCTCTGCTGTCAAGAACTGGAGGATGTTCTCATGCTTGAGGTTTACATCTGAAAAAATGTCTTTCTCAGTTTTCCAGGAAGCATATTCTTCATAGGAGAAAATCTTGACTGCCACAGTTTCATACTGTTCTGATGTGTTTTGCTTCAATTTGGCTTTATACACTTCAGCAAACCTTCCTTTGCCAACAACAACGTCCAACTCGATGGGCAGCAGCTCTGTGTTGTGGTTGATGTTGTTGGCACACGTGGAGCTGATGTCTGAGCGGTCATCATCTAACATAATGGCACAGACATCACTGCAGTCCTTATGCTTCTTGGGCTTTACATTCTTCTCCCACGCCTTGTTGAGTTTCCTCTTCTTATGAGTGCGGTAGGCATAAAAGATAACAATCACAGCAACAGAAATCACCAGTAACGGGACAAGACTTATGATTGTGACTTTGGAAATTTCATCTTTCTCCTCTGGCTTATGAGGGTCATCTGTAAAGAACAGAAGGAAGGCATGCATGAAGTTATATCACAGTTTGATATGTACAGAAGGCTGTCAATAATTATAATTTTTATCCAGAATGCAATACTTTATCTTCTCCATTAACAACAAAAATAAAAATTGTCACTGCTTTCTTGCTTCAAAATGTTGTTTTGTATGTAGGCCTCTGCTTACCAGGACCTCCCTGTCTGCTTAATTTATAAAAAGCCAGAACTGAACAAGTAAGAACCTAATGTAATTTAGTAGCTTTGTTCTTCTCTCAGGTTTTTAAGACATAATGGATGAAACCTTCACCTTCCTGAATACAATAGCCAAAGTCTCCTGTACTTACTCTGTCAATGTATTCTTGAGAGAACTGCTCCTTTAACCACTAACTACTAGAACACATTAATTTTTCTATAAATAAACAGAAAATGAAGGCTGTGGACTCCCATTTGCCCAGTTATTACTCCAGATCCAGTATATTTTAGTAGGAACCTGTTCACACACTGTAAGAAAATATTTAGGCACAATATGTATGCCTGCATACAGACCCAAAAACCAGAAGTCATTCTCACGCTTTGATGTACGTGAGTGTTGCTAGAACAAATTCAGACAGCTGCATGTAAACAGGCTCAGAGAGGTCATTACCACCACCACCACCCTCTAGGTACTTCTGCATGGATTTTTGTATTGGAAAACTTCCTCTGTGAGTTTCTTGCTGGCTGTACACTGGTTTTCTGCTGTAAAGATGTTCACTCCAAACTCCATACCTGGAGCAGTGCACATACCAACATGTTCCTAGGTGGAACATACAGGGAATAGAGGAACAACAGGGTCCTATTCCAGGATAGGGATGTGTTCTGGGAAGAGTACAGATTATTATCCTAGAGTTACCCTGTCACCTCTAAAAACTACCTTCCAGTTCAGTATTTCCTAGGGAAGATAATCAGTTTTAAAGGGAACCATTTTGCTTCAAGAAGAGATTAAACGAAGGTCAGGGTTTATGTCTGAACCTGATTTGATGGAACACATGGAAATTTACTCTCTCAGTCTTTTTCTTCCTTTGAGTCAGACAAAATGTACTGTATCATCTGCATGAGGGAGGAGATTGCTTGGAAGAAGTCCTGGGAGCCTAACCTGAATGGACTAAAACAAATGAAGCTGCAACTACAGTTAAGCAAGTGGCTTGTATTGGCAGCATGATGCTCTGGCAAATGATTACAGCCATGTTATTGACTCAGACTCTGTGCATCAGGCCAAATAAGTCAATATGAATAGGAAAGTTTAATAAGATCTGAAGGGAAGCTGTCACTAGCTACACGAGCCACAAGCCTCTGTTTGCCCTACTTGCCGCCTTTCAAAACAAAGGTGAGCAATGCTAAAATGGACCTAAAAAGGGTAAAAAGTTTACAATTAGAACAAGCAGTACCTCTCACCCTCCAATTTCATTTGTAATCACTTTTCCATTGTAAACCCAGTTGGTAGACAGGAGGAGCCATCAGTTTTTCAAAGGCAGGGGATAGGGCTTCTGAAAAGTATAGTCTTTTTTATGTAGAAAAAGGCTTGAATTCTAAACCAGGATGTGCTTCCTCTGTTTGAAAGGCCCATCAACCAGATGTAAGCGAGTAATTAAATCCTAGCCTCTCTCATAGGGTTTCAAGGAAGAGGAATTGCTTTTCTAGCACTGTCATTCCCAGCCTAGCACAGGTCAATGACATACACTAGCAATACCTAAAAAGAATGTATTTCCTTCATTTATGCAAAAGAATTTTTAATGCAATCCCTCCTTCCAGACCTATGCAAACCACAAATCCTTATTCTTCAAGAGTTTCTCTGGACAACAAAATGTTAGTATATTTTAAAATTATTAAATTTTCTATCAAAACAAGACCTAAAATTTTATCATGGATTAAAGGCAGCTCTTCTGCTTTTAAACATATTGAAGAGGGGAAAAACACTTATGTTTGTATAGCTCTTACGGGAGAAATATATTTAGAAAGTCAAATGTCACTGTCAGTAAATAGATTTGCATTGCTTACTCCCTTGTGTATTCTTTGCTTGTAGAAAACCTGCTTTATTAAAAGCTTGGGAAACACCCTGGTGGAGGAGAACTGACTGCACTGTGGGATGGTTGTTTTCGAGATTTAGCTGCAGGCAGGTCACAACTACGTGACACAACTATGACCTGTAACAATCAGAGAAAGTGACTGTATTGAACATTTGGGGTTCTGTTTTGCTGATTTTGGTTTGTTTTTGTTTTTTTCTTGACCACAGAAAAGCATGCTGAAGTCTGGACCCTGCTCTTGGAAATGAGTAATATGTCACTTATATCATAGGGTACACTTTTTCACAAAGATGAAAATGTTTCTTTAGGGCCTTTTAAGTCCTTTTTCTTTTCCACAGAGCTGCAGTATGTAGACTAGATATATGAAATACAAATATCTTTCAAAACGAGTGACAGAAGCCCTAAGATGTATTAGCTGTCTTTCAAATTGCTCCCCGTGAGTCCAAGCAGTTGGAGGTAGCTGGGTGCACACTCAGCTCCAGCTGAGGAGAAGCTCACCCAAAGTTCCTGCTCCTTTGCTGTTATGGCTACCTGTGTGAGGATCTCCAATCATTCCTACAATGTCCTAGAGCAGGCTGTTTTATCTTGCTCTACAGCTGAGAACACCCCAGCAGAGTTCACATCTCCTTCAGCTCTTCCTCTTTTTTGCACAAGAGAAAGCTCTGCTTGTGGTGCAGGGGGATTTCTGGGTAGAAGGGAAAAACTGCCGATGTTGCAAATGTTACTTGAAAAAGAATATAAAAAAAATTAATCAAAGCAGAAGCTGAGCAGTTTGGCCACTTCCCCCTGAGCACTGTATCATCCTGCAGCCCTGCTGCAAAGTGACACATCCGCTTTGGCACAGTGGCTTGGAGGAAGCAGAGAAGCAGGGGGGTGGAAGGCATACAGCTGCACATCCTCACCTAAAGCAGCAGGGACAAAGGCTGTGCTAATTTTCAGTATTTAAGACACTAGGCAAATCCCACTCAGCGTTTGAGAAGCTCAAAAACGAGCCCACATCAGGGAGAAGTGAGTGTCAGGACTGGCAAGGCTGAACTCTAAGCTTAGGAGGGGACCAAGCTGCCTGACAGGAGAATTAAAGGGGACAGCAAGAGCAAAGAGCTGCTGGCATTGAGGTATGTCCTGAGCAAGACGCTTCTGGAACTGCCTTTGATTTTGCCTGATGATATGAGCAGAATCAAATCAGCCATTCAAGTACAAACTAAGGATGGGGAACTTCTCTGCAAAATTTATGTACAAAATCAGGACACGATCAAAATTCAGAGCATAGCTGTATGTTTGCATAGTGGCTAGCCAACATTTTATGGCTTGATTATAGGAATCTAAGAATAAATATGTTCACTTATAAATAAATACCTATGACTGAAACCTCATAATTTAAGAAATGTGAGTGCAGCTTCCTTTTTCTGAGCACTGGAATGAGCAAAATCTGGCTGCACAGGCAGGCAAGGAAATAGTTAAATGAAACAGCCTTTCATGTTTTGCAAACGTGCTGCTAAATAATTTTCCCCACCCAGAACTATTATTTGGGTGGATCAGTTCTTTCTGAAGCTTCAAAAGAGCTATTAATATAGCATAACAATAGAGAAGTTGAGCTAAAAGAAAGCTTCCTGTATGCGGTTTAAACTAAGCACAGGCCATGTGCATAACCCTTAACACTACCTAAGCCTTGAGGGAATAGGGCTCAGGTGCCAAGGAAAATGGAAACACTGTACAGCCCCTGTTCAGTCAGAGAGCTTCAAAGCACAAGAGCTTGCAAATTCTTTAGAGTGGTTTTCATGCCTTTGATACAACTTTAGCGTCACCGAACTTTGGAAGGAATAAGTAAAACAATGGCAATGAAATGAGGACACACACTTGAATGGCAGGGCAGCAGAATGCCCAGCCAGTACTGACAGAACTACTTCCTTGCTGTCTGCTGCTCCTGTGAGCTCTAAAGCTGCTGCCTATTCAACTGCTAGTCAAAGCCACACAGCAGAGAAAGAATACATTTGATACTAGCAGAACTCAAGTTAAATATATCGACACTGATGTATTGCAAGCTTCTGCAGCGTCTTAAAAATTCCCAGAAACACAAAGTCACAAAACATGGTCTCAGACGCAGAACTGTGATCTAGTTATTTTGCAAGATCCCAAGGCACAAAGCAGCCCTTTGAGCTGACTGGGGGAAAACTCCATTTTGTAGAAATTCTGAGGTTTCAAAGTTTGATTTGAATTCCACACTGGAATGAAAACCAACACTTTTTGAATGCTTTTGCTTGAACAGAATTTCTGTTCAAATGTTGCAATTTGGCAAGAGATGTATGAGAGTGCTGAATCCCCAGCAGTGAGTGGACTGCTATGGGTGGGGTACAGGAGATTCAAGTTCAAGACCTGCTCTGTTTAAATCAAGGGAGAAGTTTTCGCAAAATGGGAGTTTGAACCTTGCATGTGTAATGATTTCTGAGCAAGGCACTAGGCAACAAAATATGGAAAAGCCTGTCCATCTCTTCAGTACTTTCTGGATGAAAACTAGCTCCATAAAATGCTTCACTTTCAGTGAAATGAAATTTACTCTGAGCAGCTGTTTGGAATAATTTAGTTTATCTCTGTTGAAGAATACTAAAGTGGAAATGAAATTCTGTAGCTCAGTGTCTCATGTACCTTCCTGATTTTGGCCTTTCAGAATGAAAATGGCTTGGAAATCTTCAGCAAAATATTTTTTGGTAAGAAATAATGATTTTCAAAACAGAAACTCTGCTTCTGACACTCCTGTACTTCTCCCTGAAACCTCTACCTGGAGGACAAAAGTGAATCAACTTTTAAAAACTTCTGCTAGTTTTACAGGCATTGTTTTGGGAGGGGTTGCAGATAGGGGGTGGGGAGCTTTTTTACTCAGGGTAGAGAGTGTTTCCTTAGGAAAATGGTTGATCCTGACACAAAATACTTGGTAATACTCAAATTCAAATGCTGCACCTCAAATTAACCTGCATTTTTTTATCACAATAGCTTCTTGGAAACATTTTAATTTTTCATACTTGCTGGAGACAATTTTTTTTTTTCAATTTAACAGTTTTGTTGTGCAGGAAATCAGTTCCACCCCTCCTTCAGCTCTATGCTGAACCAACTCATGGAAGAAGATTTTAAATCTAGATTTTAAAACCAGAGTGGGTTCTATCTTAATATCTTAATATCCAGTGGGAAACAAACCCTGGCATTTCTTGCACTTTCCTGAAGGTTGAATTCCTTCAACAAGTTCCTGTATTTGACAGGAGCTTTTTTTGGACTAGGTAAACCAAGTCTGTCAAGGCCAGTAAGTTGAGCTTGAGCTGTATGTCTTCATCTTTTAGGCTGAAAAGGATATTATTACCAGGGTATCCGAAAGAGTATCTCTCTTGTGGATGGTCACTATCTCCTGTAGTTGGCAGGTGTGCCTGGCCTGCTATAGAATCATGGAAATGTCTAGGTTGGAAAAGATCTCTGTGATCATCAAGTCCAACTTAAAAGCCAGCACTGCCAAGCCCACCACCAAACCATGTCTCTAAGTGCCACATCTACAGGTCTTTTTAACACCCCCAGGGATGGTCATTCAACCACTTCCTTGGGGAACCTGTTCCAGTGCTTAACAACCCTTTTGGTGAACAAATTTTCCCAGCTATCCAATCTAAACCTCCCTTGTACAACTTGAGAACATTTCCTCTTGTTCCATTGCACCTTTCTTTGGGGAAGAGGTTGACCTCCACCTTGCTACAACCTCTTTTCAGATATTAGTAAAAAGCAAAAAAGGGTTCTCCCTTAACCTCCTTTTCTCTTGGCTAGACAACCCCAGCTCCCTCAGACACCCTTCACAGGACTTGTGCTCCAGATCCTTCCCCAGCTTTGCTTCCCTTCTCTGGACACACTCCAGCATTTCAATGTCCTTCTCGTAGTGAGGGGTCCACAGGATCTGATGTGCCCTCACCAGTGCTGAGTTCAGAGAGATAATCACTGCCCTGATTGTGCTGGCTCTATTCTTTCTCAATCAGGCCAGGAGGCCATGGGTCCTCTTGGCCACAGGCTCTCACTGCTGGCTCCTGTTCAGCCACTCTTGAGTAGCACCCCCAGGTCCTTTTCCTCCAGGCAGCCACTCTTTCCAGCCACTCTCCCTTCAGCCTGCAGCATTGCTTGGAGTTGCTGTGACCCAAATGCAGGTTCCAGCACTTTGTGCCCTAAAGGTTTATTTAAAGGCATGGGGAGTCATTCACCTGGTTCTTTTGGGTATTTGGCTGCCTAAGTATTTCTCTGCAGTCCACAAATGGCTGGCAAACCAGACCCAGCTCTCAGAGCACTTAATGCATGTCACTGCCCAGTGCCACCACTTACCTCTTTTCCTGAAAGGTAGTGAGTATGAGCTGTTTTGAAGACCAGAGGCACACCCCCTCCCTGGTGGACCTGCAGCTTCAGCCTTGGCACATGACTACCTAGGGGATCAGGACTCAAGATTTCTCTGCAACGCCCAAGGAAAATCCCCAGTTCCATGTGTTACATGTTGGAAGAGTCATGCATATGCATCTGTCACCTGATGGGAATGGCTGCATCTTAGTCACAGGGGTGGGAGGCAGGCAACTTGATTGCCTCTGGGTGGCTTACTTCACCAAAAAGGCTGGGCAGCAATGACCTAATGGATATTTCATCTATTGTAAGCAGAATTTCGTTTCTCAACTGATTGCGAAGTATGCTATTCAGCACCCAGGAGGTCTTAGAAACTCTTAAGCTCTAAGAACAAATAGTTTGTTGCTGTTTTTATTCCCTCACTGCTGGCTAGAAAGTGTAATTCCTTGGTTTGCTGGCACAGCACTCATTTGCTTAAAATCTTCCACCCCTCTAATGCATTCCCTTCTTATCTCTCCCATTCTAATAGGTCCCTTCAGTGTGTACATGGCATCTCTCACACACTTGGACTTTTGTGACTGAGCTTTCCTACTCAGCAATATGAAAGCAAACATATTTTAACTTTACATGATGTGACTGAGTTTCTGTGATACATGGCTCAGTTATAGAGCTTGGGTGTCTGCTGCTGTTTGCTGTTGGATTTCTGGAACAAATCAATCTACCCAGTTTCAATATGTTTCAACAGATGCCACACATTAACCACTATTTTTATTCTCAGCCTGAGTTTCACCCCTCCAACCTTTCCCAAAATATTATGTTGCCAGTGTTTGTTACAGTTTGTTTCTGTCTGTAATTATTAAAGTCTCTTCCATGACAACCTGATAAAAGGTTGGCCACATTCCCATACTTATTAAGCTCTCAAGTGATGCAAATTGTAACAAATATGCCATCCAGACTGAAAGAGCACTGCCTAGTTTGTTTTTACACAAATCTGTAACTGAGCATGGTTATTTTCCTATGAAGCAAACAATATAAATAATACAGAGCAAAACAAAATTTTGGCTTCTTTAGCCTCTTTTCATTCTATTTCCTTTCTATCCCATTAAGTGAATCAGATGTTCAGCATTAGACAGCCTCTCCTTTGGTTACACACAGCTGCAGGCACTGGGTGGGACTCCAGTGCCTGCAAATACCTAAGAGGAAACACAGAGAACAAAGCCAATATACAAGCAGTGAGAGGCTCTGTGCAATGTTATGTAATGTTACTGACCTCTTTTATGGGGCAGCTGGAAGACAGTTACCTTCTCAACATGTTAGTTGGATAACAGAAAAAGAGATTAATGAAAGCCTTTGCTAAAATTCACTTGGAGGCAGTCCATCTGTGATCATCTCCCTCTGATGTTCCTTGAGCACCGGACAACTCATCACAAAAGTTTTTGTGGACTGGTGACTCTGTGCACAGATCTTAAGTCTGTTCTTAAGTCTGAGATCCTTCTATGTAGTCAAGTAAAATCACTAACACTTTGACTCTAGTAAGGAGAGGAAAAGGAGAGAAAGAAAGGAAAAGACAGGGACAACATGTTAGAGACAAATGAGAGATACGAAGTTAAGGACACGTTGAAACATTATCCACATCTCCTGCAGTCAGGGCGCAGGGCAGGGCATCACACAGGCATGCTTGTGGTGGTTCAGGCAGCAGAGCAGCACCAGCTCTCCCAGGTAACCACTGTACACAGTGAGCAATCACAGCACTTGACTCACTGCAAATCCACAGGCTGTAATTCGTTCAGGCAAATGACTCAGTCACAATTGATTAATCAAATAGGCATGTCTCTTACACTCTTAATTAGCCAACTCTGTAAAACCATGATCAATGTAAAGTTTTTTAGCAGCCCAACACCCTCCCTCCCTTGACACACTTCCCCAACTAGCGTCATTATTTTCATAAACTCTTGTTGACCTGTCAGTCATCACTATCACAGAGGTTTTGGTATTTCAAGGCAGCAGCCTGGATGGTTCAGAGTTGCTGCTAAAGGTTTCTCCCATATTTGGGTGTGGTGGGAATGCCCAAAATAATGACTTTATCTTGCAGCAGGTGAGCACTAAACACAGTCTACCTAAACAACCCCACAGACACCTCGGTTGCAAGCTGCAGGGAGATCTGCATAGTATGGCAAAAGACAGGTGAGGATAAAAAAATTACCACTGTGTAAGTTATTAGAAAGAAATAACTATAAACCTGAGCTGTGTTGAAATCCTGGCTCTAACTTTTGAGTTCCCTACACTGGTGCTAGGATTTGAATTCGATGCCCAGGATAACAACTGCATATATATTGACAACAGTATTTAAAGGATTTATTTTTATGTTTGCAGTCTCCTCTGCTGGTTTGCGTATTGCTGAATGACTGTGAATGTCTAAATGAGCTGCACAAGAGGAAGGAGTTGCATGGCACAGCAGGTAGGTAGGTCATCCACTAAGTAACATGCAGGAATCCCATCTTCTTGTCTACGAGTACATGTTCCTCTCTGTCCATGGAGAACAGATGAGATGTGGGGCTGGAAAGGGAAAAGTCCTGCTTGGTCCCTTAGGGTAAACAAGGGTCTACATCAGTCAAAGAACTTGGGATTGTTAGTTAAACCCAGCTTTGTCAGGCAGCTGTCATGCTCACACTGGCTAATGGCTGGGAGAGGTGGTGAAGGGAAAGCTGAGGAACAAAGCTGCCCAAACATCACTGGAGAACTGTGACTGTGCAAACAGCTACAGACAGACCTGATTCATCACGGCAGATCAAAGTAGAAAAAGGTAAAGCAAGATGAAGAAGATCCGCCAGACACAACCAGACATCAGGGAGCAAAAAACCCTCCGAATCTAGTCCTGAGCTCATTTTTTCCACGACAGAAGGATCAGGCCTCTGTCTGCCACCTAGTCAACTTCTAGCCACCCAAGGCCTTTTACCCCTGATTCTGGCTGGCCTTTTCCAGTGGTTTTGCTCCCTGGCCTTGCCGTCTGGTAACACTAACATCAGCCTGTTGGATAAATAATAATTATAACACACTGGCATTGAGATTTGCTGTGAGAAGCATTTTTCCACCACAGGGGTGTAAGCTGCTTGCCAGTCACCCACAATTTTGTTTGGCAAAAAAAGAGAGAGATTAAAAAATAAACACAGAGTAGTCAGATTCACAATGGCTACCTGTCTCTTGCATGTTATTTCTGCAAGAACTACAGAACATGGAGTGATTCTGCACTCAGTATTTTCCACCAGCTGCCTGTGGTCTGGAATGACAGGGATCTGAATCAGGGTCTGACACAGCAGAACTACAGGCATGTTTAGGCACACGTTTGACTGTGTCTTGCTTATCTTGTAGATTGGCATTTTAAATGAAAATCCATACAATAAACAGGCATTTTATTTTGATGTAACTACTTCAAACATTTCTAAGGTCACTTTTGAGTGAGTCACAACACCTTCAATACCCAAAACCTTTTGATGCTTGTGTCTAAAAATGGAGTCAGGAGGTTTGCCTTTCACAGTCAAGACTCATGCAAGCCAATAGTACTATAAACAAATTCTTCCATAAGCAATAACAGCTCAGCTGTGAATCACTGGAATTCAGTGACTAACCTTCGATGCCTTACCCAGGATTTTCTTTCTTACCTCAGAAACGCCAGAAACAAACAAAATCTGGTCTGTCCTAAGCATTCACACAGGAAGAAGAGGTAAAACACTAGCCATTTATAGCAAAAGCTTGAAAGGAAATGCTGTGATTAACAGGTGAAAAATAGCAATGTTTTTTTATCTCAGTTTCTGCTAATAAGTTATTAAAATCACTGTTTGATCAGGCTTTCTTTGAGTAGCTCTTTTCTTGCTCTCTAAAACTACAGAATGTGCAAAACCACTGCAAAAAAAATTATCGTTCTGGTGTACTAGAAATGTAGAGAAAAAAAAATCCCACAAGAACAATGTACAGAATAGATCTGGATGACAGTCATTCCAAAGGCAAAATTATTACAGG
Organism: Thryothorus ludovicianus; assembly: GCA_013397245.1. Classification (NCBI taxonomy): domain Eukaryota; kingdom Metazoa; phylum Chordata; class Aves; order Passeriformes; family Certhiidae; genus Thryothorus; species Thryothorus ludovicianus. Next base: position 390,338 of record VZTB01008920.1, on the reverse strand, counting down.
CTATTATCTAGTTGTCTGGAGGAGCCATGGACCAGCTGGCTGTGATGTTCTGCTCAAAGTTAAACACAGACAGGAAACCGCATGTCTGATACTGTAAAAATCGTTTGTCTTCCTGCCATGGCTAACCAGGCAAGCAACCCAAAGGGGCTGTTTTCATTTAAAAGAAACACTAATCCACAACAATAAAAAAGGAATGACAAAGCCTCAATTCTCCCCCCTCCTGACTGGAGTTAATGCCTGTGTTTGTGAACGGACTGGAAATGTTACAAAGTGAAGTTTTACATTACTTTAATTTTTATCTGTAGTTATTCACTTAATACATATGAATGCAGCACATGGTTTTCATGCATCACCTGAAATGCTTAGAGGACATGACCTAGAAGGAAAGGCTCTTCTCAGAAGAGTGAAAGGAATTTGAGTAAAAAGACTGGGTTTAAATTTTTACTAGTCCTTTTAGGTTGATCTGGAAGTGTGAGTAAGCTGCACAGTTGATAGGAATGAAGACACTTGATGCTGTATTTCTAGAACAGTTTTCATAACCATACACACCAAAGACACACATTTATCAGTGATTGCATTCAGCTACATAGCTCCAGGAAAAATAGCTATAACGTGGCTAACTTGTAACAATTTAGCCAAAATCCACAAGGGTGTGGTTCATGTTGTACAAAAACACTAGGCAGCTGACACAGAGCAAGATCTCTTTTCTGGAAACACATTCTCTTCAATAAAACCAAGGAAATCTGTTTGAATTAGGTCCTGGGTCTACTACTTATGCTCATATCAAAGCCACTATATACTCCAAATCCTTTAAAGATCACCCAAGTAAGGGTTGGTCACTCAAGCATGGATGAGCAGTCAGGTTGTCTGGTTTCAAACCAAGCCTGGGATGGTGATGAGGAAGATGGGGATGAGGGGTGGCATCAGATATGGATAGCCTGGCCAAGGGATGCAAAGACTTGCTAGCTTGCTCTTGGCTAATCTGATGTGGTTTTGTGACCTTAAACTAGTTGGCCTTCTTGGAGGCTGGGAAGAGAGAGCTACAATTGCTCGCAGAGTCACTCACCCCAGTGCAGTCACACACCATGTTTCCCAGGAGTGGAAACAGCATCCCAACCCTTCGTTATCGCAGGTAACAAGGACCTAATTACACGCTTTTCTGAGGAACTTACAGGCGATGAGGATGGGTGGGGTGTGCCACACCCCTATAGATGTGTGTGCACACCAGTTTCTCTGTAGGAGGCCTCACCCGTGCCTGTGAGAAATCTGATTTGTGTCAGTAAAAGAGTCACAGCAAGCAGGACACAACAAAGCACAAGGGCACCCCTGCACATCTGTGTGTGCAGCACGAGGGCCACCAGCACTGCACACACCCACACTGCCTTCACTGTGCCCGTGGTGGCCTCTATTAGAGCTCATGAAGTAGAATGGGGATGGGTTATGCACTTGTGGTTTGGTCTGTGCTCATGTTCCCCGGGTTTAACTGAACTCACGTACACTTCCTTGTGCTGTAGTGGGTGTGAGAGAACATATTCCCCAGAGAAGGAACCTAGCCTCTTCACACTCACCACAGGAGAGGTGCAGGTGGTCACTTACACTTAAAATTCACAACCTATCAGGTAACATCTCCATATGCAGACAACACACTATGGCAATACAGCCTTTTAGAAGAGGTAGGACCTTGAAAACAGCATTTGCCTTTGGTTTGGATTTTATAATGTAATTAACATGTGTTGCATTTTGGTGCATCAACAGAAAAACTATAAACATCTTTCTTTCATCTTCCATAAGCTTGAGCTGAATATCAGACTTAATTCAAAATGAGGACAGCCTGGCAGGAAGAAGTACCCTCAGGACACAGAAAAGAAAGCTTGAGATTTTGCAAGATTCAAAAAAGACCAAAATAGCACCTGCCATTAGAAGTTCTCCTCCACAAAATGCAATTCCAAAGGACATGGGTAAAACACAGTTAATATTAACACAGTTAATATTACTTGCAAGGAATGTAGGAATTCAAGGTAAATTATTAAACGTACCTGATGTAAAAATGAGCATATCATTGCATTCTTCACCTGTGCAGGAACACATGAACATCAATCCCCCATCGTCCTTCTTTTCCCTCATGAAACACTGCTCTGATTTATAGTCATCCAAAAAGTGACCATACAGTGTTTCCTGGGGATCGTGGCATATTGTTTCTAATGTCACATTTTCATCATTCTGTCTCCTAAAAATGAAAAGGAGAAAATTGAAATAGAAAAAGAAATATTTTATAAATGGAGCAGACAGGACCATACCTGCCCAAAATTTGCCTCTTTTAAGAATATAAATGGCATTTAAAGAGCATCCTATGTTTTTCTCTGTCTTTCCTGAATGGGGTAAATTTGGCAGTGTCTGGGCTCCTCACATTTGTTCAGTGACACATCTATTCCTGTGTCATATTACTGCTAAGCTCACAAGAGTGCCTCTGAAAATCTCACTTAGAATTATTCAAGCTAATGCTCAATAAACTGCTGTGAACTTCAGAACATACTTTTGGTTTTTGTGGTCAATGAGCAGACGGTAAAAATCTGTGGGAAATTATGATAAAAACAGAATTATTTCCTCAAAATCTGAGGAATTTCGAGTGAGTCCATCTTTTCATTTTGCTTTTGAAGCCTATAATCAGCACAGTTTGTGCATTGAAGGAGTTATATACAAAAAATCCCCTCAACCAAACAAAAAAACCCAAGCAAAATACCAATCATAAAAACAGATGCAAGTTAGAGTTGCCTCACAGTCAGAGAAATATTTACAGCTGATAATCTGGACCATATTCCCATGTTTCGTCCTGGTCTGCAGATTTAATTTCATTGAAAGACTTGAAGGCAAAAAGCACTTTACAGTTCTCAACTTACTTGCCTTTTGGATAAATGTTCATGAAAAATCAAAAATGCACCTTAAATTGTACAACAGCTCCCTTTTATGGCAATAATAGACACTGATGACTTACTAAAGAAGCACAGGACAAATATGGAAAAGCACACTGGACTGATCCAGAACTGAAAGGCCTGCTTCCAATTATGCTGTACATCTCAAGTCAATGTTCACAACTAATCCCTCAGCACATGAATTAGTTATGTCCCTCTGTAAGTGGTTCTAATTATTTTACTAAATCAGCAGCAATGCTGCAAACATTCAGTTGTGTTCCTTTAGTCCAGTTATTAACTGATTAAGAGTGTTTCTGGCTTTCTTTGGTAGGATTGGATTCCCATTTATGGAAGGGCAAGGGATGCCTCAGATTTTAGACTGGAACACAAGCTTAAAGTCAACAAATCCTAAAAAAGTTTCACAAATTGTTTTCATAAACTCTTGATTTCTTTGAACACAGACATAAGCTATGTAAAAAGCATCATGCCTACATCAAAGTCTCTACCCACATGGAAGTTTTTTCTCATTATGGGAAAGTATTTCTACCTATACATGGCAATAAGCCTCTTGTGATAAGTCTCCATAATCTAGTTCCCTTGAAACGTGAGAGAGAATTGTCTTTGTTCAACAACTCTCACTTTGTTCACAATCCTCTCCTGAGCCTCAAATCTATTTCTACTCTTGATTGCTGTGGGTGGATACAGCTTAATGGCTTGCACAAAACCATGCCTTTTTTCCAGTAACAGCTTAAACTGGAACAGGACTGTGTTGGAATAAAAAAAACATCCCCAGAGCATTTCATATTAGAATTGTTAACCTCAAGCAACTCTCAGTATGCTGTGCAGAGATGAGTTGGAAGCGGGAGAGCAAAGCCTGATGAGGCAGCAGGGATATTCTGAGTATCAGAGCAATCAAGGAAAGTACTAAGCAATGATGAATGAGGGTGTGCTCCTGCCCCTACCTGTATGAAGAAATAACTTACCATATAGCAACACAGACTTCACTAGTCTTTTCACAGATGGAAGTGATGTTGCAGTTGCTCCTGCACTGATGTTGGTTTGAGCAGGTTGTTACTTTAATATCACAAAATTTGCATAGGTTTGGCATTTTCAGTCCACTTTCCTTATTTCTGTCTACAGGTGATGTAAATTCAGCTAAAGAAAAAGAAAAAAAAAAAGGAAACTCAGTAATGGTAGATTATCACACTGCAATATTGCTTATTATAAAGATAAGGTTTTCAGCAGCAGCAAACATTTCCTCCTACCTTAAATTAGAAAATCTTTGATCTTTCATAGCTACCAATTTTCTTTACAACAAGGTAAGTGCCACGATGTCAAGACCAGGTTAACCAAAGTGAATGTGAAAAGCAAAATGAACTTCTATTGACTTCAGAGGGACAAAACTGCTTCACAATTTGCAGAATCATGCATTTTCCAAGACTAGTTTGCACTGAAACAGCTCCTCTGCACTCACCCACTTGCATTACTCACAGGCAGCATATCTGTCCCTCCTGTGTAACACTGCATCACAGTCTGTGCCACAGTAACTGCGGGTTCCATAGTGAGAATGCACATTAGCTGTGTGGCATCACTATAAACACAGATCAGCACGAATTTTGCAGTTTTGTCTTTACATAATCTAGGTGTCATCCCTAATCTGATTACTGTTCACACATAAAAACCACAGAGCTGGAACAGACGTTGAGCTTAAGGTAGATGGCCTGCCAGAGGTTGTGGGTGAAACTCGAGCTAGAAATGCAATAGGGTATCTGAGCAGCTCATGTGATCTACTGCAGGAGTCTAACTGGGCTAAACTGCAGGGCACTTGCACTCAAACTAACCTGCAATGACAGCCTGTCTTGTAGATGCCTGCTTTGACCCAGCATCTACTTTTCTGCACCCAGAAATTGAATAATTACATGCTTACTGGTTCTGAGTCTTAGCACTCACCATCTGCTTCAGTGTGGCAGCATTAAGGAAAGATATTTTTTGTGCCAGTGCCTGAACTTCAGGAAACATACTTTTAGCTCAAAAACTATTTTGAAAAGACAGGGTAACTACAAGGAACAGAAAAAGCTGACACAAACTTCTTTCTAAAGCTAAAACGAACATGCAACTATCTGAAGTGGAGCAGACAATCAACAACGGTTTCAGTCTGACTCACTTTGCAATGTAATTGGAAAAGTAGGGTGAACCACTTGGAGGAGATACTGGGCTTACATGCAGCACAGCCCTTCTCTCATAGCCACCTGCGTGTCAAATCTGTGTTCATATTACTTTCTGTGGCCAAATGTTGTTAGTCAACCCGAAACAGGCAACCAGGGATTTATAATTTCTCCCTCTCTACTCAATTAGCTGAGAAATCAATTTTTTCCTTCTAGAACTTCACTCTTTACTACCATTAGACTATTTTATTACAGGAAATAAATATACATGATTTTTCCAGGAGGAAATAAAAGGGCCTCTTGCTAACATTTTCAATAGATTTCTGAACCATTGTGACAGACTGAGAGAAAAGTCTCCTCTCTTCATCCAAATCACACACCTTTCTCATCGCTAGCATGCTTTGATACTGACCCAAGGTTTCTGATCTAAAAGCCACTATAATCAGGGGCAAAACTTTCAATGGTTTTATAGAAGATGCTACAGAGAGGGGATGGTTAGGATGAGCTCACTGGGTGTGGCAGTGTGCTCCCCCCTGCTTTTGGCTTAAGCAAGAGCTAACAGTGGTGATTGTGAGGGCTGCATCTGGCTTAATGCTGGACTCTGGGAAGACAGATAACAACACAATAGCTGAGGGCCATAAAACTTACTCACCAGCTGAGGGCTAGTTGAGCATGCGCCAACCAAAATACAGCTGGCTTGAAAACACTACTATAAGTCAATCATCTTACTCCATAAATAGGGAACAGCCCAGGGTCTGCTGAGCTCTCCTGCATAGCAGTGGGCTGCATGCCAGGATCTCCCCTTGAACAGGGATGCCTCTCGAGGTGGCTCCTTGAGGTTGAGAGAATCTTATTGCATTAAATACTCAGTTAGCAAAAGGGGAATAATCATGCTGAAACTTTGAAATCTTAGCTAAGTGAGATAAAGGACTGCTTGTGCACACGTAATCCTTCAGACCTAAGATCCTACCCTGGAACTAGGTCTGGATCCAGCCACACCTGGAAACCCCCTGAGAAAGGGGTTTAGAATGTGAGGGGGCCCTTTCTGAACCTCATGACTCAACATGAGGGTGTCTCTGAAAGCTTTGTCTCACCTTGTCCTCTATGCAGAAAATAACCAAGCATATGTTGCCATCAAAGCTTGTTATAGCCCTGTCACCTGTACAGTCAAACTTTGTTAAAATAAAGTGCTACTTTTCTCTTCCAAGGGAAGTGTGTCACCCCATTTGCAGCACTGAAAGCACTTACATGGGTGGGGAGTGCTGCAGAATTTTAAGCCCCAGGTAAACATTTCTTGTTCTTAATTATATACGTTGCAACAACTCCCAGTAGCCACGCAGAGGAACAAAGCCTCATTGAAGTAGGTGTGGTGGCACCTCAGAAGGTCTTGAATGTAGTGTTCTATGAAATACATGTTCACATAATCCTCACTATAGCAAACTGCAAATCTCTTCTGGATGGTGCCTCTTACTTACCACGTGCTGAAGAGAAACTCATAGCTGTCACAACTTATCTAGGTTACAGTAATGATCTAAACAACCTCATAGTGAGGGACTGTCCCTCTGCCCAGAAAAAAACAATCCATGGTCCTAAAAGCCTGGGATGAAAATACAAATATTGAGGGAGAGGTGAAGTGACACACCAAAATGTACACAGGAAATATGTGGCAGGGTGACAAGCACCTCACAGCTGAGCACAGGGGAAAGGCATCTGCTGCTCAAACTGCAAAGACCTCAGCTGCATCTATGCAGCTTTCAGCCCTGAGCTCAGATGGCAGCTGTGGCAGGATGGATGCCCCATCATAAACATGACTCCGTTCCCTCCAGTGCCCACAGCACTGGAGCCAAGAGCCACATGAAGGTTGGTCCTTAGGTAAACTGTTTCAAGCATATTTTATTTGTTGAGAGAAAGGGTTTGGTTCCTACACCATCACTGGTTGTACCAGGTTATGCCAAGTCTCACCCACTGGAAAAAATGGAGGAAAATAAATATGTTCAGACCTCTTCCAAGGAGGGATATCCAAACCAATCTATTTAAAAAAAAAAAAAAAAAAAAGAAAAAAGAAAAACAAGTTGTTAAAAAAAAATAAAAAAGAAGGAAAAAAGCCACCTGGAAAGCAGCAATCCCCTGTAAGATCACACCTTAAGTATCTAAGGTAGGTATTAGTTTAACCACTAGCAACAGTAGCAAAAGGTTGGGCAGTTAGGACCAGGTAATTTCTGATCAGGTTTAATTACTGTCAAAAGCTAATGGGGTTTTGGAATTTCCAGAACTGACTACACTTGTATTTTCTCCCTGAAATTATTCTAACAGAGGCTGACAGATCAGTGACTCTTTATTCATGCTTCTGGCAGCTCAAAGAAATGCTTAAACTGCCCACATGGACAAATTTTATTCCATGTTTCAACACTTGGTTTAAAGTGAGACTGCAGTTTACTTTCCCTAAGACTGTCATAATGCTCTAGCAGGTGTTGGTGTGTTGTTTGTTATTATTCCTTGGCCTAGTCCACTGTGAGAACCCATCTTGTTCCAAACTAAAGGCAAGTTTAACTTTTTCTATCTGATGCTGAAACCACACCCTGCAGATAGCCTGAGAGGAAATCTGGAGTTAGATAGGAACTTTGACATCACTCTTTGATCGCAGCCTGCTACTAGACTCTGAGGACTTAGAAATCCTGAAAAGATGGGTCTTCTTCCAAGTCACATGAACTCACACCTGTCTTTAATCAACAAAGTCCTGCCTGGAGAGTGACAAATTGGTAGGATTCTGCCCTAGGAAAGTGGATTCATTCATTCCCTGAGGGACTCATAAGCAAGGAGTGGTTCAGGACCAGCAGACTGCTCCTCTTCTTGTAGTCAATTAAATGTTCATCTCTAAAATATTTGACTATCCTGCTGCATACTTCACACCACATGAGCCAACTCCTCAAGATTTTCTCCTGTTAAGATAATCAAAGTCACTTGAACACTGTGGACAGAAGCAACCTTTGATTTTGCATGAAAAAAAGTGGCTATAATGAAAAAGTCAACAGAGAAATCACAGATTTGCACAGGTGAATGAAGCCAACCTAAAATGTGTACTTGTCTCCTAAAATTTGCATTTGCCATCCACTGTCTAATGTTAGTTTTCTTATTTTGACTTCTACAGGAAGCCTAATTCTAGCTTTCCTTGCTTCTTTTTCCAAATAAAAGACTGTGGCTTCTTGGCTATTAAACTTTCAGCCAACTGGTTCAACAGAGATCAGCCACTGTGGTTAAAATGCGTGGAACATGCAAGGTAACACGTGGGATGGACATTATGGAAGAGACACTAGAGCAGGCACATTAGAGATGCCCACTCCATGGATTCTGGTGGAGCCAGGCTTGCAGAACATGACTTCTCTTTTGTGGTTCACATTTTATTTATGATTTCTTGGGACAGCATAAACAGGACACCTCACCCAAAGACTTGTCTTGAAGTTGTTTGCTTTGCATCTGTTGTCTGTAGACGTGTAACTTCTATTGAGGCCTAATGTTATAGTTTATTTGTCTCTTATTTTTAGTATCTTTACAGAATTCTCACAAGCTAACAACATTAAATAAAGCCCAAATCAACATGCTGTCTTTTTGGAAATATCTATGCTGGAAAACTTTTTATGTCTTAGGATGCATTTTGGAAACAGCAGCCAATTTCTCTTACTCCTATCTTGTAAAATCCTTGTAAAATAGCAGGCAGATCCATCTCCCACAAAAAAAAACAACCAAAAACCTGCTGAGAGAGATGTTGGGATGGGAACTCAGCTGCTGTGAGATAATTCCACCTGACAAAAGAGATTTTAAGATGTCAGTCCACTACATCATGGAAATCTGCCAAGAGGACAATACCTTTATCACAGGGCGTTGAAGCAGATTGTCCTTGTTCTCCCAAAGCTCCACAACATCATATATCTATGTTTGGAAAACACAGTAGCAGCTATGAAGAGCATCCAAACTGTATTACCTTCTCATCCAAAAAAAAGACATCAAGTTTTGCTGGGAACTGTACTAAACACAGCATAACTTCTGTTTTGACTGCTATCTGCAATACATGATCTACAACCCTACTGGAACTTTGACAGTTATGGAGACACTGTCAGCTTCATTAAATTTGCCTTACACATATGATGAATTAATTTGCAATGGCAAGGAAAATGTATGATCTGAGCTTTGCTTTCAAGACCTGGATGTATACCCTGGTGGCTATTCTTAATTATACTGATTATGGCAAGTGTGGTAATACAAGGAAGTGAAGATGGAAACATAATCAATTCTAAAGATAAAAAAATCATGAGTTACAAAATCACAAGACTAGCCAGACAGATCATGGCAAGAAAGGAAGGAAAAAACACAATCAAAAAAACCCAAACAAAACCAAAAAACACCAAACCCCAAGCAACCAAGAAAACAACTGCTAGGTTCTCCCTTGCCATTGCTGGCTGTACCCTTACAAGTGCTTTTTGAGACATGTTTTGAAACTTTGGCCATGAGCAGGAGGCTTGGAATTTAAAAAGAAAGAAGATAAAATGAAAATAAATCATTTGGATCCAAGAGGTGAATCTTCAAGAAAAATAGCTGCATTGTATTACTCATTATAAAATCACAGGACCTGGCAACACTGCAGATCACCTAGTAACTCCCATCATAACACCTTCAGGGTAACCCTATGAAATATGTATTTCCAGTTATTCTGTTGCAGCAGCTGCCATTTCTAAGCTTAATGTCATCTCAGCTGAAATGGAGTGTCACTCTGGTGACACACTCCTATTTTTGCCATGTATGAGCTCACAATATTCACACTATCTTGGACACTGCTTTGGGTCCAGCCCTTTATTGCAACTACGAGTCACTCTAGCAGGACTGCCATGGGTACAGGACTTTTATGAATTTGTGACTGTTTCTATTATGATTAACAACCATGATTATCAAGAGTGCTGAGACAGCCTCTGTAACGCCAAATATGTGCTATCTTTTATGTACAACTAAAATATGTCAGAGGAAAACAGGTTCCATGAATGTTTAACTATCCCTGTGGCAGGACTCCAGGAAACCACATTCCTATGGATTGTTTTGCAGAATTTCTCAGCCTCGATCTTTATCGTTCACAGTCACAGATCACTGACTACCACAGAGCACAACAGCTGCCTTAGTACCTAAAGTTGTGCCTTCAAGTGTACTGATTGCACTTTTGCAAATTTCTGGGGCTCAGCGATGTTAAAAGCCAAAATGATTTCCTGTTTGAACACAGTACTTTGAGAACCACTTGGAGGAGATGCATGTCATGACTTCCCCCTGTAATGAAAAGGTTTTTGCACATCATATGAAAAATATGCAAGTCACACCTATCATACCAAGGAATGATTTGGTGGGGCCCAGGGGCATTTATGAGGTTTGTGTGACCTGCTTTCAGCCATAGCTGAGAAGTCTGCTAGGAAAGAAGAGAGCAGACTAGGTAAGCCACGCTGACCAGCTAAACTTAGCCAGTAGTAATCTGGCCACCTCCAGGGGAAGGAAAGCCAAAGCAGAAGAAAGGAAATCCAGAAATCCACCAATGAACTGCCCTGAATTTGGGAAACTACCATTCCTCACTGACCAGCAGGAAAGGTACAGGGGAAGCTGCATGCAGAAGAAGACAAAAGGAAAAGGAGCAGGAGTTGGAAAACTTCATTTAACTTGCCTCTGCAGTAGAAGTGCCTGGCTTTTAACAGCAAGTGAAACTGGCAAAACTTTGCTTCAGGGATTGCTGCAGGCATTGACACAGACACAGAATCAAATCTGGCAGGAGCTGGGGGAAGGGACACAATCAGAGAAAATGAGAGGGAACAACACACTGGAGATCCTGAAGATGAAAATAATTTTTGTATTTAAACCATTAAAATACCACTATTTTTATCCACTATTTCCAAAATGAGTGATCATTAGCAGTTTTAATCATGAGCCAGGCTTTTAAACACGCCTAAGAACAGAGCTCGCTGTCATGACTCCTGACTGACAGCAGTGCAGGTGAGAGGAGACTCCAGCTCAGCACTTACAATAGAAGTATGAAAGCATTCTGAAAACATTATTGTCATGCCTCAAATAATGAGATGGATTTTCACCTGCAGATCTTTAACTTGCAGTGCATTTTCTTGCCACTGTTTAGCACTCCATGGCTGGCGGAACAAAAGAATACTGTCTCCAAGCAAAGAGGCTGAAAAAAATCTAAATGATGGCTTCCCATAGACTTAAATGGACATTTCATCTTCTGACTTTAACCTATGGCCTCCCTAACAAAGCTGGTAAACAGCACACAGCACTGGAGAACCATATGTGATATAACACCAATTTATTCAATTATGACTACAGGGTCTAAGGTTTTTATCTGCAAAATGCATTGAGTTTGGAATTTACTGGAAGTTATATTTGGTGGTTAAGCCTGGGACTTCAGATATACAATGGACATTGAACACAGCAATTCTCATCTGGTTCTCAAGATGAGCAAAACCAGCTATCCTGATTTGTTGGAATATGTATGATTCATGGTTCAGAACTGACATTTGCATAACTAATTCTGACCTGTGCACTAAGAAGCATATCCTGCATCTAAATCTTTTTTATTCTCCTCTGCTCAGTGAAAGCTGCCATTACTTCACTTGAAACAGAGTTGAAAGAGTATAAACACTTCAGCTTTGTACAAATATTATTTTTCCACCTTATATGGTCTGAAAATAAAAAAGCAGTCATTCAAGCATAATACAGTTATTTCTCTGATATTTTTTCATGACAGATGAGACTCTGTGGAAGACCCCCTAATATAGAACATACATAATTAGGAACAATTATGGCTCTACTCTCTGGTACAGAACCTTGCCAGTACATACCCATGCAATTCTACATAGCTTGAGCAGTTTCTGAACCCATTGCATCTCTTCTTCAGCCAGTTAAGAAAGTTTGTTTATAGTAACCTGCTTCTCTCCACTCCTGTTCCCTCAGTAGTCACACCAGCACCTGCCTGCTTTAAAATATGATAGAGCTCTTAATTCTACATAATAGCAGTAGGGAAGGTGAATCATTTTTCTGATGGAGGCATATATTCCCTCCAAAAGCCCAATTTATATTTCTTCCCCTTGTGTCTCTTATGACAAAAGTAATGAGGAACATCCATCTTAAAGAGACATTTAACCTGTTTTCAAGGGTCTATTTATTAAACTCCCAGTTTCCAACAGGGAAATTCAGAAGCCCACCCAACAGAGGTGGAACAGAACTTATTTGCTAAAAATGTTACGACTAATCTATTTCTATTAGCCACTAAGTATTCCATAGAGAAACACCCTGGCACTTCAGCTTATCTGCAAGGCTACTGAATGTGCTCAGTGTCACATGCAAACTGAAAAGTCCATGAGATCATAAAAGAAATTGATCTTACTCTTAAGGTACCAGTGGTGCTTATCAGGAGGCATCCCATCCTTACAAGCAGTCCTAAATGTCTGTCTTGGGATATTCTGCTTAATGAAAAGGCAATCTTGCCTACCTTTTTTGGTGCATCCTCACATACAGGCTACATGTGGGAGGAAAGCAGAGAAGTGTTGAAGTCTATGTCTGAGGTCAAGGGACTACATCTTCTGCTTAACTTCTGGGCAGTAGAACACATTAGAATCCATGGCACAGGCAAAAAGGTGACTTTAAAAGAGTTAGGAGCTTCCTGCTGCACTGTATTGCCAAACCCTGCCATCCTTCCCATGGGGAATTGCAGCTGTGGTTCTTGTGATGGACAGAGTCGGTGGGCACATGGGTACAGTTCCTACTTTTCCCTCACAATGACAACTGTTGTGCTGGCTCTTCACTGTGACAGCAGAGCACGCTGCGCAGAGGGAGCCCTGCCCTCAACTCCCACAGACCACTGCACCACCAAAGACACACAGAAATCAAAAATAGTAACATACTTGCTCGGCCAAACACCCACAAATGACACTCCTACAGGACTTTACTCTTATTTAGTATAAGGCCTCATCCTGCCTAACTTTATGAATGGCTACAAGGGCTGGTCTGGCCCACACACACCATCACATGAGTTTATTCCATTTAATTAAAGAGGTGGAAGTTTTAAAGTTTTCATGTGGATCATCAAATCCTGTTAAAGCTGGATACTGTTAAGTTATGTCAATACAGGTTGTATTAGGAACAAGTCAGACTCAAAATTGAGACTTACCACACATAAAGTTGTTGTGGTTTATCCAATTACTTTAAACTCAGCTGTAAGCTCAAGAGGTCTGAATCCCGTATGTGAAAAAATTTTTGTTTGTTACTTGATTTTGATTGTTACTGCAGCATTTTAAGCAGTAATAAGAATGGCTGGATAGAGAGCAGAAAATAATCTCTTCCAAATGCAAAATGGAAATTATTTGAAGACTGTTCTCTACACTAGCAGCATACAGAAACTCGGGTGGCAAAAAGCCAGATCTTTCTGCTGAAACTACAGTTAACTCTTACTAGCTAACCCTTGCTACAGCTACACTCTTGCCAGATGTATATCCTCTACTGTATTCAAAAGATCTCTAAGATAACTCTAAGATAACTCTAAGATAACTAAAACATAGAGGAAACTGTGTAAATAATAACTAGAAGTTGATGTGGCTTGCCAAGAGTTAATACAGGTGGGCAGATGTTTATTAATACTGTTTATTCACTCAGGAGACTGGCAGGCACCTCCAAACCCTCTCTGGTCTCAGAGACCAGAAAAGGTTATGAGAATATGTTGCTTTGGGGGAAGACTTTCGCTTGCTTTTTTAAGTAGTGCAAATGAAGCACAGATATAAGACTGTGACAAATCACACAAAACAGGAAATTCAACATTACGTCTGACTCCCACAGGTTCCCTTTGATACAGCCAGGTTGCTTTGTGAATCAGAAAAAGTATCACTCCTGTATTTGCCATTTTATGCTTTTAATTCTCTTTTTTTATTTGCTTTACTAGGATGCCCTAAAAACTACTGACATACACTTTCCTGACAGGTTTAGAAGTCAGAAAGTCATACTTATCTTCCCTTTTGAAAGGCTCCTGCCACATGAAGCTTTACAGAGCCCTCCTCCGATCCCTCCTATGGGGATGCCACTGCAAAGGCCCCCTCACGTACACATCTCTTCTGACATCTTATTTTTAATGTTCCTTTCTGATGTAAAGAAAGAACATATTTTGAGAACAACAATTGTCTGCCTCATAGAGAAATTTTCAGACCATTTTCAGAAAAATAACAAGTTTGTTTCTAAAGCCTTTTGAACACAACAAATCTTCCCTTTTCCCCTTTTTTCCTTTCTCTCTAGTGAGGCTGTAGAGGAATATCCGCACAAAGAATTTTGCAAAAAAACATCAGTCAAACTGCTCATTGTTAGTTCGCATCCCTCACTGCACTTTCTCCTCCCTCCCAGAGGAATCTGACCGCACCTTACCACACCTCCCTCTCCCTCCAAAGGCCAGCCTGACCCAGAAGAGCGTTCCAGTCTAGACGTCTATCTGACAACACAAACACAATGAAGAATGTGGTATGAGGAGCGGCAGCCCACAGCTGGGGTAAGGCAAAAATGCACATTTCAGCTGCAGTAGTGCTACTGAGGGCAGAGAAAAGTCTCTGTGGATCTCTGGCTGGAGATACTTCTGGGGAAAGGTCAGGCTGCCCAACACGCCAGGGACATGGGGGACCTGCTGTCTGCTGCTGTCTCCAACCCACAGTCTGCTTTCAAATGTTACTTTCCCTGAGACAGGAGATGTCACAGCCCTTGGAGGACAGGAAACAGAGGCTCTGCAGTTAGTCTGTTCTGCCAGGCATCATCACTGCAAGGACAGATGGGATTTGCTTAGGACTCATGGGTTATGATGCTTCAGGGAGCACTCCAAGGATTGATGTTTCTTCCCAGACATCTGCAAAAGCACCTCATGCTTCATAGTTGTTTAAATCCACTGTAAAAGTAGATTGGAGGTTATTTTGCTTTTGAGGTATAGAGAAAGAGCTTTGGGTGTCTCAAGTTAACATTTATGGGGAGACATTTGAGAAGACAGGTACTACTCTCTGTTTCTTCAACAGTACAGAGACCTATCAGATGCCTCCTCTTCATAGGACGCTGGAAGAGTCAGAACAGTCTTGTTTTTAGAATACAATTTTTTGAAGAGGAAGGATATTAAAGGGACAGAGAGTATATGAAGCACGCATATTCTCTGTCTGAAGTGAAACATTTGATTTTGCTGCAGTTCTGTAATGTGAACACAAAAAATAAAACTCAACCAGTCACTTCAATTCTGCTTTGTTTCAGGGAAAAAGTGTGATGAATATTTACCTGAAACTGCCACTAGTCTAGGAAAATAGTCTATGAACCCAGAGAAAAGTTTTAGCTTTTGTTCTGTAACTTCTGCTGAACTGCAACTTGTATCTCTGATTTCAAAGATCCTGATTCTGACTAAAATTCCTTTCTCTAAACTGGAATCAAGATCCCGTGGACCAATGAACAAAACCTTAGCCAAACAAAGCCAAACGCAAATGATGGATTTGGGGTTAAATGAAAAACATAAATAAAAAACAATCCCAAAATATAACACAGGAATTGGAATGGGCTGCATCTGTTCAAATATAATTTTAAGCATCACATTTACAAGTAGGAAATTTGTCAGAGTTATGAAGCACAAGGGGGAGAAATAGCATGAATAAGACGTAAAAAGATTTTATGTACAATGGCATGATTTGGAGCACATAAATTGCAGGCCTGCCAGCCATTCTGTGTTTTAAATTCACCTCAGCAGAGATATTTGAACAGAAGTTTCTTGCTCTTTTTCCACGCACAGCTCCGTAGGGAGCCCCTGCACTGGCCCTTCACAAGTGTCAGCTGCCGGAGCGCCTTCCAGCCCTGACTTAGGGGGTGCTCGGAGCCTCCAAGCAGAACCCACATCCTTTGGGCATGATCTCAGCAACCTGCACAGCCAGGACTGGAGCTGACAGAGCAAACTGGCTTCGGCCACAGCTCCTAAGGCCACCTTAAACAAGGATGAGGTGTGCATGGCAAGAATCTCTGTCTGTACAACAGAAAACTGTGTGTGTGTGTGCGCGCACCGGCTGCTGCTAAACCAAACCAGAATTTCCGTGCTATTTTGTAACTCTCCGGTAAGTGTGGAGAGAAGCTGCGTGCACACAAAGACTCACAGCTGCCCAATCAAAATAAGCACTTAAGTGGATTAACCAGACAACAGTTCTTTCAAACTTGCAGTCGTTACACAGCTACATAAATCAGAGGGATTTATAAATATTTGTTTTTCCAGATAAAAGGAGGATATTAGTGGGATTTTTTAAAGTGTATTCACTGCCACTATCTGTCCCTCCCAGCCAATAACAAACAAACATGGAAACGAAACAAAAACAAGGATGTTATGCATGCAAAAATTGTAGCAACAATTTTAGACTTGGGAATTTTGGTTTAAGCTTAATATAAAAAGACAACTTACTAATACAAGCAGCATGAAAGACCTGATTTGGTTTTAGGTTTTTGAAGACCTCTGAACTCGAGGAATTTGAGAGATCAGGAATTTAAGTTAAGGCACATTCCATTGACTAGAGGATGCTATTATGGATAATCTATCCATTATGATAAAACAGAATTCTATGCAATTTCTTTCTCTAGACCTGAATACAATCCATCCTTCCTAGTCTATTTGAAAAACTGTTTCCAAATAAGAAGACTCATTTAACAAGGCCACATCCTTAACACACACACAGAGGCTCCTCTGTCAGCTACTGATGGGCAAACATGTTTATGCGGAAGCTCTGTTCAGAGCTCCTTTTTACTGTGAGAAGCCATTTTCATGAAGGAAAATGGTGTTTATGAACAATTCTGTCCCCACACAGCAAGTTTTGAATGACAGATTCAGGAAAACAGTATTAAAAAGAAATTACTCTCTTTCATAATCCATCAGCTCAGCTAAAATAGTAAATCAAAGGAAAGTTAGACACAAATGTAATCCCCTAGGAGCAGAATCACTTTGAATAGATTTGAAGAAAAATACACATCCTTCTAAAATTCAGTAGCTTGGATGGTTATATTTGTCTCTGTCAAGTTCCATGCAAAGAAGCAGAATAACAGAATTCAATACCCTGGGGATATGCTATCTTGATAGATGCATCTAACTGACACAACTATTAATGGGTATTATATACTGAGTATTGAGAAAAGGGCATATGCATAAAATTACACACTTCTAATGATGCTCAACCTTAGGAAAACTTTCTTTTTCAGACTTCTGTTGCAAAGATCCTACTGCTGTGGCACACTGTTAGTGAGTGATCAGATTTCTTGGTAAAGAAGTATCTCTCTCAACAAAGCAGCATCTCCTTTGTCTGTCAAAGATAAATTTGCTAACATATCCCCTGGGTATTAGCTGTTCCTTTTCATGCATTTACAAATTACTCTCTCCAGTTACCTTTGAGACTCTGAATCGCTAGCTGGCAATACCACCCTGCTGAAATAAGGGCATGAATGATCGGCTCCTTCATTTCTATTTCAGGTTGAAATGTTACTGGGCTTAAGGGAAAATAAAAGCCATGAGTGAAACTTGCCCATTCTGAAATAAATAGATGTTTCACCCTTAAATACCTTTCTTGTAACTTCACTGAAATGTCCTTATCTTTGCCATTATTTCTAAATCACATGCAAAGACAATTCATTCACTACATCATAAAACAGAATATTTTAAGGACACTTGCATCATATGCATGAGTGCATGGTCCACTCATATTATAAAAAAAATTCTGTGGACACTAAAAGACCTGCATGTAGGAATGCCACACCTCTCATTCCATACAACAAGACATTACTCACTGCTTACAGCCCCCAGCTGGGCTTGCATTACAATGTAAGGGGAGGACATTCCCACATTAGGTGCTGCTCAGCAATAAGGGATTTGCCAATCTAAAATGTTTCGTCTACCTGCCTGAAGATGTGTAAGGGGCTGCAGGCTCTTCATTTATGAGGAGGCAGAATATAATTGTAAATTTGAAATGTACACATCAAGTTGGATTTCCAGGGTTTTCCCCTCCCAGTTGCTTTACATAACAGTTGTTACTCTAAATCCACTATTTCAGTCCTGCAGCTATCTCTTAGGTCAGTCTTAAAACCATAATCTTTCACCAGGACTCCAAGACAGCATATACACTTGCAAGCTTCTTTAAATGAAACATTGTAAAGAAAAGACTAATTTAAGTCTCTACAAACAAATTCCTTTTATCGAAGCTGGGAAACGCCCCAAGCAGCAGCTCAGAACCTACCCCTACCTCTCAATTTTCATCTGAATACCTCAAACTTCATCCAATTACTTCAACCATTTTTTCTTTTCTAACAACTGAGAACTGTGAAAAGCAAAATACGATGACACTCAATAAATTTTTAAATGCTGCAGTTCATTTCTGGCACATCATTATGTTCCTCTGCTACTATATAATGTTCCTGCTACTGCAGGACAGAAGATATTTACTGTCACATATATGAGTTAAATTTAATAGGATAAGACCCTCAGCAGATGCTGTGATTTCTGAGTGTTGCTATGCCATATTATACTCATTGTTGTTTAATATTTTAGAGTCTTCAAATGTTTCTGGATATTGGTCATCATAATCCTTAATCTGGAGGGCACTTATTCAACTGTAGAAATCAGTAAGAGTCTGCAGGATGTTTAAGGGCTCTATGAAATGCCTTGATCTTTTTAATCAAATGCCAAGTGGATTAATAACAACGTCATGAAAACACTATTTCAACAACTGTCACTGAGGAGGCTGTGCATAACGTGGTCACAGCAGCTGAACCACTCAGCATCCCTTTAAACACCACCAGCCAGTTACATGCTTTGTTATGGTTTCTGGCTCAACTGTTCAGTGACATGGGCAGCTCATTCTCTAAAGCTGTCACTTTGGCATTTCTCACAAATACTGCACTCATGTAGAGCACAGTTTGTTTTTAAAAGTGATCTCACAAGGCAAAACAATTCCAAGCTTTCCCAACACAGTAATAACTTAAACTATAGCAGAGGAAAGTGTTCCATAGCAATAGAGACATTTTTTTAATTCCTTGGATGTAAAATTTTATAACTCATGCATATTTGAAATATCCCTTCACAACATTAGTTAGTAGAGCAGTTTAACTGTTTTGTTACTTCCGGAGATGTTAATCTTAATTCTTAGAGGGATGTGAGTAGTACTGGCCTCATGATGGAAAACTGCTGTGTCACAGATTGAAAAGGTTGAAAGAGCTCTATAACTCTATGGATGGTATTCCCTGTTTGACCTGAAAAGTGAAGCCATTCCACTCACCTAGTTTTGCAAACTTACCCAGGCATGTGTTTAACAAGCCAAACTCTGTCTTAATTTAGAGATTCACATTGGAAAGTCTATCACATCCCTTGGCCATACTCTAATAATGAAAGTACCCTGTTTGCTAAAAATGCACACTTATGTCTGGGGTGATTTCATTTACCTACAGCTGCCATTTGTCAGAATGAATGCTTCTTCACCTTTCATAATATCCTCTGCCACTGAGTCTAAAATATCAAGTTAGCACAGCTTAAAACCTTATTTTCCACCAACTAACTGTGGCAAACTTCCATGTGAGCTCTGCTACCTACAGCTAAGCACTCTGGCAGAGCAGATTTAGCTAGGCTGCACTACCTTAACTGTGCCTTAAGGCAAATTATCCCAGTTAGTGGTGTTTATGTTATGTATGGTATCTTAACAAGATATGGCAAAGTGCCTGCATATCTGACCAATCTGACCAACCATATCTCATATCCAGCCAGAGAACAGCAGCTGTAGGTACTATTCCTAATTCTTTATTTCTTTCTATGCCCAAAACCACAACAGACCATCATGTCGAAAAAACAGGAAATTATTAACATTAAACTCTCACCTGAAAATGCAAAAAAGACAGCCTAGTTTCCTAAACAAACAGTACTTCCTTCATCCTTACCCACTGCAGGCTAAATACAATGGAGTAGAAATTGATGCCCTTGTAAAAGTAAACTATATCTCATTTTCAAAAGCACAATGGAAACTTAAATCAAAATCTACCTTTTAAAGGCAAAAATGATGATTGTATGGGTTGTCTAAGTACTCATGCTAAGCAGCAGCTTGGAAAAGCAGGTGTCAGTGTTTTCTATTTCTACGTATGTGGTTATGGTAGTGGTAAATGTGCCTTGTCATTAGCTTTCAAATGTAAGATATTTCAAATAATTAGTGGTTTGCTTCTAGCATTTACTACCTGCCTTCATCCATGAGAAGGCCAGCAAGTTTCTGCCTTCAAATCACCTGTAGGTACATTTCCGATAATCATACTATAAGCCACTAGAAGTAAAAAGCCTAGCTTGGGCATGTACAAATTGGCTGAACCACAAATAATATATATGTGGACAACTGAGGAGAAAGTTAGGCCTTCACTGGTCAAACAG
Source organism: Thryothorus ludovicianus (assembly GCA_013397245.1). NCBI lineage: Eukaryota > Metazoa > Chordata > Aves > Passeriformes > Certhiidae > Thryothorus > Thryothorus ludovicianus. Next base: position 369,801 of record VZTB01008920.1, on the reverse strand, counting down.
AAGCAAGCTACCAATGCTTCCATGTGCCTCACCAAGCTCCTGGCACACAGCCCCTAAAACAGAGAAAAACAGGGGAGGAAAAAAGTGCTAATATATTATTGAACTTGACAGGGTGTTTGAGACCGTTGAGAATTTCAGGATGCTCTAAAGGCTTTAATTCAGAATTTCTGTACAGAAAGAACAGGGGTTATGACTCTCTTTGAACCTGTTTCCCAATCACAATAGACAAGTGTTGAAACAATCTCTGTTCATTTTCCACAAGTTTTAGAATTGTCTATAGAAACTGTAATTAACACATCACTGCATTATTTTTAGCCACATGTTAAGCAACACAAGTTTAAATTGTGAAAATACTAATATAAATGATTGTATTGAAGTTTAATGGTGGCATCAAAAAGACAGTGGATGAAATCATGGGAAGCTGGAAATCTATGTTTGAGTCTCCAAAGACTAAGAGGCTTCTCATTTCCTAGTTCACTGCTTTAACCATAGGCCAAGATGCAGAAATTGTTCTTAGTTGTAAATCACCAATAAATCTTGTCCCCTTCTCACATGTAAAATAAGGAGCCTCTAATCCCTTCTAGTCTGTATAGGAGGAACTTTCATGTCCAATACAGATACTTTGAAATCTTTTTAGGGTCAAAAGCAAAAGCATATTTTTTAAATAACCAACAGAATTCTTCATTCTGAAGCCCAGTTCCTGAATATTGGTGACTTAGCTGGAATCACATGTTTGTTTTACTTCATAAACATTAAAATCAGAGGACATATATGTATGAAAATCCCTAGGCTGCTCCTGCACTAATAAATATTCATCATACCAGTGTGGCCTCAGGGAAAAGTGAGAACAGCAAAGCCCCCAGCCAGCCAGAAGCCTTATGGCAAAAGTATAAAACATGAGAAGTAAGGAGTGTGAGCAAGAAACTGATGGAGAAAGAAAAATGAAAAAAAAAGGAAACACATTTTGGTTGTATTTTCTTTTCCAGAATAGTTGACCAATCCCTTCCTGCTGAATGTCTTCTTATATCTATTATCCAGAACAAAGAGAGAGCAGATATGGCTTTAGTTACAACCAGACAGTGTGGTATTCCTGTTTACATGCAAACTTGGGTTATGATAGCTCTGAAAGCCTCATGGCCTGGCACTGTACTTACCAGATGAGAATACTACAAATGCAATAAAAGGATCAGCTTCCCAGATTTTTGACTTAAGGCATTCCCTTGTGGTAAAGTTGGGTGAGGAAATGGAAGAACAGACTGAGGGGAAGAAGGGAAATTCAATAGCCCAGAAGCATGTATTGCTGACCTAGTTACTTTGTGAAGGCTTAAATAAAGAAGCTTATGAAGTCATGACTATTACATGGTCCCCTCTGATCTTTTCATGAGGATGAGAAATGGTTGTTTTCAGTTTACAGAGCAAAAAAGATTCTGTATGTAAAGTGTCTCTTTGTTGTGCTGTGAACTCCCTGGAGAGAGTATCAGTCACCCTGCAGGGGCTGCAATAATGAATGAATCCATCAGGGACCAGGCTTTCTTCTCTTGTGACATGCTTTGGGGGACCACCCACACACACATGTCAACCCTTTTTCTGCAAAGTGCTGCCTCTAAAGCCTTCCCCTGTCTCAGCCAGCAAGGATCCTTCATCCTAGAGCCCTTATTTGATGGAGTTCAGACACTCTCAGGCTGAGGAGTGACATGACCATGGGTCTCTGACTTTCAGGGCAAAAGCTCTAACCACTGTAGGAAAAGGAGGCAAGGCAACCGTGAAAATTGGTAATAGGAGCTGTGGAGAGGTAGAAGGTACACAGCAGGGCAGCTGGCCTACTGCCACAGCACGGTCACTGCAGAATCACAGATCTCCTTGTATGCCAGAGACAAATGAGAAGGGTAATTGCTGCATGCTGGTGGGCAGAATCGGTCAAAGGGAATAAAAGATCAGCCACCATCTGCAAATGACAGCCCTTTTCCATTGGTTCCTGACTGTAAATTGACAAATTTGTTCAAATATTTTCAAAATCTCATTAAATTCTTTCCATTAGTGAAACACACAAAGATTTACTCCTTACTTCCTGCACCTTTTCTGTAAGTTTCTCAAGAAGAATGGAACACTCTGAAACCACTACCCAGTCACAATAAAGGAAAGCTTAAGATAGCCGCAGAGCTGAGAGCGGAGCATCCCTAGTGGAGCCTGAATTTGCACAACGGATAGTATTTGCATAAAGAAAGAGTATTTTAAGGGATTAGAGAGGTGGAGGAAGAAAGGTGGGAAAGGAAAAAGATGTAGTTACATCTAGCCTATTTCCCCAAGCACACACTTCAGTGACCAGAAGTTATTCATGTACACTGCTGGCTGCAGTACTTGAAGGTATGCTGGGTCCTGATGTAACTATGACTTCACATTTGCTCCAGCCACAGAGCTCCCAAAGCATATGGAAGTTGGTCAGGACAGCCTGGTAATGCTAAAATCAGGAGGGCAGCCATAATGGTAAGAAATTTAATCTTCATTTGAGCGCTCAGAACTTTCCTAAATTGTTACCGACGCAGTGCTATCCAAACCACTGATGTACTGCAACTTTATATAACAAGTTTTCAGCAGTATCTAAGCTTCTAATTAGGCTCAGGGATCAGACCAGATCAATATCTCAAGACACAGAAGAATGCTGGATGGCTGCTTCTGCTTTCTTCCCTGAAAATAACCAAAGAGATAACCCATTACTAATCATCTGTGGTCTGCTTCAAAGTTCAGCCCCTTGTACAGCAACATTAAAGATGTGCTGATATTAGTGAGATGAAATCTACAAAATTGCCACGTTATCATCCAAAAGCCCCAGGCACCATCAAACCATGCCAACAGGTGATGTACAGGCATGATGAACTTAATCCCATTCTGGGCTGCAGAATCCACAGCAGGATTAAAACTGAAGGGAGATGGCTCACTTGCATCTCACATCTAAAATATTTAGGAGAATTACAGGTCAACACTTGATAAATCTAACTGAGCCCCCTTTTCTTTCCAAGTCAATAAATTTACTACCAGTTCACTTATGATCCTTCTGGGTGAAATGTTAAACAAAATTAAAAACCACATCCACATTCTGAGGAGGCATCTGTTCTTCAGTCCTCATTTCATATTCTCCACTCTTCTTCCTTATTAACTACACCAGCACTTAGAAGCTTATCAGTGATGGGGGAGCTTCAGTTTTTATACATCTTAGGAAATGCGCACAAGGCCTTGTCTTGATGAGATATCATCCTTAAATATTTATCTTTTCTTGGGACTAGCTATCCCAAATAATTTCATCTGCATCCTCCCAAATTCCCTTACCATGACTCCTCCCGGCCAAAAATCCTTAATGATATCTTACAAGTAATCACTTTTCCTTGACTGCCTGAAATGTCCCATTCTTAACATTCTGGGGACTTCAAAAAACTGCAGTCAAATTACTCTTTAGCTCCAAGAAAGAGAACCAGATCACTCTGGCTCCTGTAAGACTGATACCACAAAAGTCCCCTCGAGGGAATTACAGCCTCATAACATACAGTTGCCTATTATTTATTCTGTGGCCAGATTCTGCCAGCTGGTATAAATCAGGGCAGGTTCCTCGCCTTCAACAGAGGAAGCTGATTTATGCCAGCTGACAGTCTGGCTGCACGCGCTCCACTTGCACAATGCAAGTTTTTAAAGAGACCTGTTAAAGTGCCCCAGGCACGTAAGAACCACGCTCGGGTCTTTACTTGGAAAATGTTGCTCTGAGGAATAGAACTGTGAGACCTTCCCGCTGCTCTCTGGGTGTACTGTTCAAATTCACTTGCTTTTCTTACAGAAGAAAGTCTCTAAGCCCCGACAGAGCCACCACGACCTTGGGAACAAACGTGCATTTTCTAATGTCTATTTTCTAATGTCCCCTGCATAGACCAGTTTTTTTAACTGAGCTTAATGCTGCATTAAACGAAGCCCGTGGGAATACCAAAGCAATGTTTTGGAGGAACTGATCAGCTGCACAGAGGGCAGAATTGATCTTTCAAAACTTGCTTTACTGGTAACTATAAACACACTATAAAGAACATGGAGTGACTTGCAAATCACCAGCTGAACGTGCAGCTTTGGCTGCTTGATAAATCTTCCTTTTTTACCTTAAAACCTCAGGTATCTACTTACAGAACAGGGAAACAGCTCATTTGAGGGTGTGGGCTGAAGTGCTTGAGTACAAACAGAAGATAGTAGGAAACAGAAGACAGCTTTCCAATACCTCTGGTTTCAGATTGCCATTGGAAAGGCACAGTGTTAATCCCCGGTGTCACTCTAGGGATGTAGCTGCTAGGTTGTCAACTGAACAATGCTTTAAGTGTAAGGAAGCAGACTCCCCTATTTTTTCCTGGAATCTATTAATTTCAATCAAACTTTTTGCCAAAATACTACTCTGGGTGAGCAGAGAACTGGAATCCTGGAAGCAGACTAACAGGACTGTTAATAATCAAAAATGTGGTTCCTTTGCATGACAGAAATTTCTGAATACAGCTTGTTATTATGATATGAAACAAAGACTAGGAGACACCAGCCATTCAGAGCACTGCCATCCCCATCCAACAAGGAGCCAATGAGCACATGGCTACAGGTCAACCTTAAAAATACTGTCAGGAAAATGTTTTTCCAGCCCCACAGAGTGCTTCAACATTTCATCCACTTTTATATTCACAACAGAGTGAAACCAAAATCATTTGAGGTGGTAGATGTGGGGATATTTGTACATGCATGCCCAGTGAGAGAGTGCCAGCTCTCCAATATCCTGAGGGGAGTGGATAGGGGGACCTCCAGTTTCAAATGTGCATTCTGTGAGTCAGGCCATGCACTTAAACCCACCTTTCCTTCCACTGACCAGTGTTAATTCTAATTATTGATTAATGATTATTTCTCTATGTTTCTATATCAGAAATTCCACTGTGGATTATGAGAAAAAAAAAAAAAAAAAAAAAAAGGAAATATTTCCTGATGAAAGTTTAATGGAAACTGGTACATTTCCACAAATTGTTTCAGTTTTGACAAATCAGCATTTTCCCATGAAAAACAGTGTCAAAAACACTCAAACAGCTCTAATTCTAACCAGATTAACTCAGGGATGAATGCCAGCAGGAAGTTCTTACTAAATACCAGTTGTTTGAGCAAAGGAAAACTACTTCTTCCTGAGATGATCTTCCCAGAGGTGAAAAGGCTTTAAAATCCATATGAAAAAAAGGACAGGTAGTTCCAGCTGTAATAACTACAATGGCATTCACAGCAAGAGAAAGAGCAAGGAAATGGCATATTCAAAAAAATATGCACAAACATGGACAAATCAGCAACTAGCATTTCCCCTGATACTGCTAGTGTTATTGTTTCTTAAAATCTAGAACAGTTACTAAAGCTTTGCAGTTTTTCAAACAAACTGACATTTGTCCATATGAACTGCTGGGCAGAGTTCTTAATACCTGTTTCAATTTAAATTCTGCTTAAATCCCTGGAAGCCAATGGACATAAAAAATGGAACATGCTGTCACCAGGAAAAACAGAATTAGGCAACTCCTGGTGAGATTTGTTAGTTCTAACTACTCTGGATGAGATTCCATCAGTGGATGGCCCTTGAAGCAATTTGCTCTCTTACATACCCTACCCTAAACTGTAAAACTCTACACAATTAAAACTGTGTTCTTGCAGGCAGTAGGATATAAAATGTTGTACTCAACAAATGCCAGTGCTGCTACTCTGTCACTATGCCAGAGTGCAGATATAATGTGAAAAACAACTGTTGAAGACTTAGCTGGGTCACTGAGAAACCAATTCCGCAAATGTTTAGTGTCAACCCATTGCTTACAGTGGCATTTGCCCTGTCCCAGTGTGAACGCCCACTCCTTACTGTAAAAGCAATCTATCCTCTGTAGTAAGAAGCTTCTCTGGTGTTTCTTAATACAACACCTGCCAGTGAAGTTAAACTTCAAAAGAACTTTGGCTGTCAAACCTAAAACATATTCTTTCTGATTTATTTTAGTCTATTTTAACCTTCCAGAATAAGAGTTCATAGAAAAGCACAAGTATTTTTTCATCACCTTTTATTTTATTCTTGAAACCATTTTATAAGGGCTTAAAAAACACTTCCCATTATCTTGTAGAAAAAAAAAACCTGAAACAAAAACTCCTCTAACACCAACAAAATTTAAGGCTGAAGACCTATTATGTAACCTAAATCTCAGCACTAACTCTCTTAGACTAGGATTCAGCCATCTTTCTTTTCTGTATCAGGACTGGCTCTCCACTGCCTTATGCTGGGAACCCCTTGTACTCTCCAACATTTTTAGAGACTGCTTGATATCTCAGTCAATTTTACAGCGTTTGCAATGCTGTGGCAGTACAAACTATCTAATGTTCCTGGGATGTGCCAATCTGGGTATTTCCTCTGAGTGAAAATGTTCCTCTGTGGCAAAAGAAATTATGCTGTTGTCTCCCACCTGCCTCTGGGCACCCTTTCATTCCTCTGCTTGTCAGGTGCCACAAGGGCTGTGGGAACCATGGACAAATCAAGGCTGCAGCAGCCCATGTCCCTCCTGCTGATGCCAGGACCACAGAGGTGGCTGGAAGCCCTGCCTTTCCCTGTGCCACCAACACTGCAGCCATGCCAGCCAGAGTGGAGACATCATCCATCAGGATCTGTCACTGCACTAGTGAGCATGTTTCATACCTAGCAGATACAAATGCACCCTGGTATGCAAGATCCAAGAGTAACAGGCTGGGCACAACCAGTTGGTTTTGCTCATTTTGGCAGTACTGAAAGTAAGGCACAGCTCCTCTGAGCTTGGGGAAGTGGCAGTGAATGCATACAGCACTTCTCTACAACATACATATGTTGTAGAGAAAAGAGTTCCTTCACCACAAATGCAAAAAAAAAATCAAAATATCACTTTCAAACTATCTTGCAGAGGAAATATAAGCATTGGAAACTCCAACAACTGGTGTTACAGTGATACTATGCTCTTTTTTTTATTCCCCTCAAAAGAGCAAATGCTTTCTAAAAGCCTTTGAAAAAAACAAACTTGCAAAAACCCCCACAAATCAAACCACAAGGAATTTTCCTTCTGGTAAGAGTCTGATACCATATTTCCTCCTATGTTCTGAGTTAACCTCTTCACAATGACAACTTTTATCAGGTGCTATTATAGGATGCTGCATCTTTGAAACAGTAACAATTCATCCCAGAAAGGAGTATTTAATTTCGAAGCAATGTTGTTTGACTAAATATAGGTCATATAATAATAAGTGTTTATAAAATATGAGTGAAAAAATTACTCCTTTGCCCTTTTCTTTGAAATTACTTTTGAAACTGCTTCAGGAAACCTGCTATAACTCCAGGTAACTCTACTAATGCTAATGGAACTATATTCATTTGCAGCAGCTTAAGATCTGTCTTAAGATAATTTTTTAATAGAAACCATTTCGATATGGAATTCACCACCTGAGTATTAGAGAAGTGTGTTAATGCCAGGGAACTAAAAACAGCAAGTAAACAAAAGTGTTTTTCAAAGTCTTAGGTATAAAAGCCTCACAATTCAAGGATACCCCATAAATAGAAGAAAATGCAATATCATCTCTGATATATTCCTACATCCCTCCTGAAATACCTGGAAAAATGCCAGTTTTAATGGGGGACAGGAGTGCATTTTAGACTCAGTCCTGTTACAAACATGTTCCATCCCATTACAAGATGTTTCCTCTCCTACTTCCCTTTTGCAAATATCTGAAGCTCTAAATTTGATTTTCCTACTTAAAATTTAAATAACTCTGATATGGCTTTCAAAAAATCAGTAATGCAAATAGAGTTTGGCTGAACGGAGAAATTAAGTTCTTGATATTCAGATATGAACAATTATTACATAGACGATTCCAATAAATAAATTTATGGTTATAATAACCCAAAGATAAACTACAAAATCATATTCAGTTGAACACACTAACACTGATTTCTTACCTGGGTAACTGCTGTTTTGCACTGACATTAATTGATTAAATGCTCAATAAATCATTCAAAATCATTCAAAAAAAATTACACCTTGTCCCTTTATGCAAAAAAATAGGTCAATTACTTGTGTGCAGTACAGGACATAAGAGTATCTTTTTCAAAGGAGATAATTCCTATTGAACCTGTTCATGAATTTGAGGGCTTCTCCAAAATCATTATGGGAATGTGTCATTCTTGTCTAATATTTTGCTTTGAAGAATGTTAAAATGATATTTTAGCTGGTGCTTTGTTAACCAGCCATCTGGTTAGTTGAGATACCTGGGAACTGAGCTCTTCTGAGACTGATATATCTCCTCTTTTAGGCCACACTGCACTGCTTAGTTATTACAAAATAAGTAGCTCTTTTTTTTGTTTGTTTGTTTTGGTTTGTTTCCCCCCAAACATTTGGCAGGTCTAGTTTTCATTCTGGTGCCAAATAACTACCAACATCCAAACCTCACACTTTCTGCTCCACAGAACTGTTACTTTCTGATCACTTCTTCCTGTCATACTAGAATTCTATGGCACAATAAAATCCTACAGTGATTATCAAAACAGCTTTTGGAGCTACAGGATAGATTATCTGGCAACAGGTCTACTCAGTTTTGGTTATTGTAGGGTGTAGATGAAGATGAGTATGAAAAATGCTGGAATTGTAACCAGTTTTTTCTTTTTCCTCACTGGACCTGTGACAAGAAAGAACAAACTCTTAAGCCATGTCCGCTTTTAAAAATCTACCCATGGGCTGAGATTATCTGTAACTGAGTGGAAATAAAGAAATATAATAATAAATAACACAAGATTAACCAAGATTAGCAAAAGCTGAGCTTTTGCATTTAATTTTTTGCTATGGGAATCTGCAATAGTTTGGAGCTATTTAATATAATTTTGAGTTGTAAGACACCATAGTGTATTATTCTTACACTATTCTTTTCTTCTGCCCTAAGCTTTCATGAGTAACTTTGCAGGTATGCAAAACCTGTTGACTTTGACAGGGCTGTTAATGAAGCATGAAGTTATTCAAAACTGCACATAGCTAAAGACAGTAGCTATTCAAGAGTTATCTACTTTATGTTATTATGTTTCAGCCAAAATTTGAGATCACTACTGACCATGAATGGACAACCAGGAGAATCAGAGAGCTCAGAGCCAAGTTTGTAGAAGCTCAGGTGTCTGCACACCTTACCTGAAGACTAAAATTGGATGTGCTATCTAAGACATCTTAGAAATCTACTTAATTCTTCACAAGTGTTTCAGATGCAGTTTGCTGCAATCTGCTGTTCTCATTTTAGGTTTACCAGTTGTGCTGCAACATGATTTAGGGCCTAACCTTGATATTACAGATGTTAATTTACAGATGTGGGTAACTACTGGTAGGACAGAGACGGAAAGCTCCTCGGGGCAAGAATCTTGTTTTCAAAACAGAACTTTAAGCTCATAGTATATTATAAATAATGATATGAAGAATACTGCAAGCCACAGACCCCAAAAACCTATTTAAGGATGTCTTGGTAGAAGCAGGGTAAGGATTATAAAGTGTCACTTATGGAAGTGTCACTTTTTCAAACAACGTGTGCAGTCAGTGCAAGTGGAATGAATGCTTTTCAGTCCAGGTGCTCACAGTCACGGATAAACTCTGCTCTGAGCAGAGACTCATACGAAACCCAAGTTTTGGTAACCAAGGACCCACGCAGCAGCGGGCTCTGTGGCCACGCACAGGCCCTGGCTCCGAGAGCCACCCGCGGCACCTTCCAGCCCCGTGGCCGCGGCAGCCTGGGACAGCCGGTGCGCTGCCTCCGGCTGCGGAGGGGCCGCGGTTCCCCGGCCCGCGCCCCGGCCCGTCCCCTGCGCTCGGGGCCGGCACCAGGTGCGGGAGCCGCCGCATCAGCTGCGGGCAGGGCCTGCAGCCCTTCCCCCGGCCACCGCAGGCAGCTCCCCAGATGCCCTCTCCGGGCTCCTCCGGCCCGAGCAGACCCTGCTGATCCCCTGCCAAATCTGCTCCTTCCTCCCCCCTATGTCTTGCACGGACGGACCTCAGCTTTGGCCGCGAAACCTCGAGATTCCCAGTCCTTTCTTCCCTGCTTACTCTCCCGCAGGGCCATCAACAAACACGCTCACCCCCTCCCGAAATGTTCCCAGCCTCAAAACTTTCTTAGCAACCGTG
>VZTB01008920.1:160871-359574 GCA_013397245.1 Thryothorus ludovicianus | reverse complement strand
CCGCCTGCCCCGCTCCCCTCCCGCCCCGCTCCGCCGCCGCCTCCGGCCGCAGCAGCTGTCAAGCGGCAGCGCGGGCCGGCGCGCACTTACCCCGGAGCAGAGCGGGGACCGAGCTGCCCATGAGCACCCAGAGGGACAGGCGCAGCAGCAGCCGCCGCAGGCTCCTCGGCAGCCGGGGAGTCATCGCGGNGACCGCGGGTGACTCACTGAAACTTCACTTCGGCGCTGCAGGGGAAACAGGAAATCTTAAACTTCGCAAACAGCTGGGCAGGACTTTCTTACTCTTACAGTAGTTCCTTCTCCCCCTTCCCACAGTCACCCCCTCCCCTGCTCTCGCCCTTTTTCTTTCCTTTTTTCTTTTTTTTTCCTTTTAACATGAAACCTCACCCAGTTTGGTGTCAATCATCTGCCAGAGGCCAGCCCCTCTCAGGTCTGGCTCTCCCACCACAAGCGCGTCGGGGCCAGCCCCGACGTGCAGCCCGGATCCCTGCGCCTGCCTCTCTCCGAGGCGGGGACCGGGCACAGCCGCCCGCCCGGACCTGCACCGTGGCTTGCGAAGGGGCTCAAAGTCGACAGGAAACTGCCAGCTCGGAGGGCTCCCTCTCCCTGCGAGTTGAAAAGGACTTAGTCTTGTCATCTGGGACATGGGGACTTTGCAGGGCTCCTCCTCGCATCCGTATCCCTGACCTTAACGGTGCTGCTGTAGCAGCCTGTTTCCTCCTCTGCAGAGCTGGTATCGGAAAGAAGGACGTAACCTGCAGATGAACTGAAACGGGGAGCAGGGAGGTCGAAGTCAGGGTCACAGCAGGAAATGTTCACACAGACTAGCTGGGCACTCAGCTTGCAGATATTGAAGCTGACTGGAACGATTTGTCACCTGCTGCTTATTTTGCTCCCAAATAGGCTGGTTGTGCACTACTTTATCTCAAATGCTGTATATGTGACACAAATTAAGTTTGTCTCCATCCCTCTCCAAAGGAACTTCTACCAAAGATTTTACTTTCTCTGCAAAGGGGCAGCTGCACCTAAGATACAGAGAGTATCCAGTGATGCCAGCTTTTCGTGGCCCAGTCAGAGACTGTAAGAACCATTCAGTTTTCAACCTGAATAGGGCTTGAGCTCTCTGCCAGTATAAATCCAGCCACTGCATAGCCAGCAGTTGTATTGAGACCACTGAGACCCATTTTCAGCTCACAGTGTTCCTTCCTCTCTGAGTTAAATGGCTGGGCATTGACTGAAGGGTAAACTGATTCACACAGGGATAATTTCAGGGCAATTGTTCCAATACAGTTGATTCGCTTTTGTCTCATTTACAACACAAGTTGGAGATACAGATCTGGGTATTTCAGAAAAAGCGCTGAGCCCTCAGGGGCACTATATGTAATCATGCTCTGAATGTCCCAGATCACTTCGGTTTGAAATAGGAAATGTTTGCATGAAGAATTTAATTGGCCTATAACAGACATTAAATAAAATAATCACTGTGATTTTATGTAAATTTAGTTTTAAACACTCCCTAAATGCATATTTTCACCATGAAGTCTCAGTGTATGGTACAAAGTCTCATAAATCTCTCCAAGAGCATTTTCCTCTCCCTCATTCCCTTTTAATATAGTCAAGATTCCCTCAAACAGGTGGCAGTCACCACCCTCCAGAGGTAAGAAAAGTTGCAGACTCCCCTTTGAGCTCAGACTAGAGTGTTCTTATCAGTTCCTGTGCACCAGCTCTGTGCTAGAAGGTAACTGTATTTTCAGTATCCACTTAAACAAAAGCATTTCTCAACCCCCACAAGTACATACTGTGTGCTGTACACTGCTCTCTCCTTGAAGCTGTCAAGTTGCAAGTGCTAAAGAGTTGCTGTTTGCTTAGAAAGTTGGCTGTGTGCTGAACTCGAACTCTCCTGTTAGTTTTTGATGACTGCCTTCCAACATGAAAAAGAAGTTTAAAAGCAAATAAGTACAGATTTAATATTACTATTCAAACCTGTCACGATCCAGGCGTGACTTGGCTAGCCTGACACTGTCTCACCTGCATGTCTCTCCCACACATGAGTACTATGGCTCTTCTCCAATTTGGGCATATTCATCCCAGTCTCTCTCATCCAGGGTCTGGCAGTAGGTGAGGGGCTTGCAGGAAGTGGAGGCTCTGGGAAGGGCTCAGGTTTCCAACAGTCTCCAATCCTTGAGTGCAGCCAGGCATCGCTGCCCCTTCTCTCACTAATGGGTGACATGGCACCTGTTGCCCAGCAAGTGAGGAGTCTACTACAAGTAAACTTCAGGAATTTGATATTTCCATGCAAGCACTGCCTTTATTTTTACAGATACATGCAGTGGAGATTGTGCTACAGCTGTGCTTTGGATGTTCAGAGAGCCCATGAGAGTTAGAGATGTTACTAGAAGCTTTTTTGTGTGGAAGGAAAGTCTTGGAAATCCTCAGGAGAAGAGTAGTGTCTTTTTCACCAATAGCCTGTGTGGAAGTTGAAGTAAAGCCAACTTTGGTTCACAGATCTGGCCCAGACGGGCTTATTAGCAAAAACTCATATTTTGCCCTTTTGAGTACTCTAAACCTCCGTTTTAGGGCCCAAATGCAACTTAACCAGGATTCCCTGGAAAACAAAAATATATGCAACAAGACTAAGCTGGTAATTTATTTCCATTTCCTTGTTCAGAGCTCTCAGTTCCCTGTTTTCAGATAGCAGTTTCTTATAGATTGAAACAGTTAGTATTTAACCTCAGCCTGACTGAAGTAGGGAGAGTCCTCTTTAAAGAGCAGGAGATAAAAGGTGTAAATAATAATCTACAGCCTGATAGGGTAAGGGACGACAGCTACTTTCAGTTCCTCACTTAGAAAGGCAAAATATCAAAGCGCTGAGTATTTTCTTTCTGAGCCTTTGAAATATATACCCAGAACACAAACAATTTAGTACCTCTTGTATCTCAGGGCCTCCTAGTGAAAACACGCTAATTGTTCCTTGCTGCAGGTTTTAAGTACAGCTTTTAAAACAGCCCATAAAACTACCGAGATCTCTCTTTGTTATTCTAACTATTTTCTAGCTTTCAGTATCATATTTCTGTCAAAATCTCATGACAGCATTATCCTCATAGAAAAACACTTTCAAGCTTCTACAAAACATGCATTGTTACTAAAAACAGTTGTTTCACTGTACTTAACTTACACTCACCACAAAACCATTCTGCTCACAGCCACAAACTGCTGATGTGCACAATAAAGCAATTATTTTGATTAGTTGATTAAGCCCAGTATTGCTTTATATAAGAGTCCCAGAACAAGGTAGTTCCCAGGCGCAGAATTAAGTAAGGCCTATGCCTATTCATACCTGTGTAGAGCTGATATATGTGGTGTAGGGTGAGACATCTCAACTTACTTTAGCTGCCTAAAAGTTAGCCTAAGACTGAAGTTCCAGAGGATGTCTGAGAAATCTTTCCCACCACCTAATGGAGCAGTCCTGTTTGTTTGACTGTGATAGGATAGTCCCAGATCAGGTTCAAGATAGGATAGTCCCAGATCAGGTTCAAGAACCAAAGGATGGAGGACAAATGCTGGATGAACAGAAGTACCATTATGGTGGCAGCAGGCTATTAGGTCATAGCCTGAGTCATCCAAGGAGGGAAAGGAGTCTAGATATTTAAAAAACTTCCTGAGCACAATGAGCTGATGATAGGGAGCATAACTAGCCCAGGCATCTACTTATTAGGTATCTGATGTTAGACTACATGAATCCTAAAGGAAATGCTCTTTGCATTGTGTACATGACATAAAGTAAGCTACAACATGCTTCCCCCTCTGGCAGTCATTGGAGTTAAATCCTGTGATTTTTGTTTGGAATGATACAAGGCAACATAGTATGCTGATACTGCCTTACTGAAACTATTAATGAAGTAACTGGAATAAGTAGATTGACTCAAATTAAAACATTGATGACTCTGGACAAGTTTTGTCATAGCTACTTAAAAAATAAAAATAGGAAATCTGCTTGATAAACTGGCATGCCCCATTTTGATGCTTTTGTTGTGATACACATTGGGTTTTGTTTTGAAGCAGACTATTAGTTTTGATTTTTTTTTTTTTTGTTCTCCCAGTCTTACATATTAAAAAAAGGACATGGGAACAACATATTACACTTTGATTTCACTACAGTTAGGCAAGAGGTTTATTTTTCAGAGAAATTTTGGCATTTCAGTTCAAATCAAAGTCAAATTTTGTAAGCCTGTATTATTTGAAACTCAAAGCCTCTGTTCCCTGCAGTGCTCTGTTCATGAAGCTGACATTTGCCTGCTAATTTTCAAATAGAGGGTGCTTGGCATGGAGTATTAGCCTTTCAGCATCCTTGATAAAAACCCTGCCTGTCTTGCGTATCATTGGCTGAAGAACACATTGTCCTCTTTGGAGCAGTGTGAAACTGTTGCGCCTGTATCACCATTTGAATCATATTTCTCTCCTAATTTAGGTTATCACAGAGCACAGAATTACAGCTACTGTTAAATGCAGTTTTATTCTTTTCTATAATCACTGGTTTCAACTTCTTATTGATAATTTGCATCATTATGAGAACACATGCAGCCTTAAACAAGGACATTTACAAAAGGTTACATTCATTGTAAAATGTTTTGAAAAACTTATAAAGTGTTTGGACTTAACACAGCATTATGGTTATCTCATAGATATAATCAAATTAAAACATCTGTTGTGTGTAATCATCCATCAGAAAAAGGAAATCAGCTTGTTATCAACTCCTGCATACATCAGAGGCAACAAGAATAATGTTATCTTCAAGATTTATCTTAGTAAAGCTTTCTGCACAAATCTCCTGAATGACACTTAGCAAAATAAGCTTTTGAAATATTATTCGAATTAACATTAGATTCTCAGGGCACTGTTGTTCACATGGTCTCTGACTTTTAGCTGTAATGCAAATCAACCATTTCTAAGCTTCATTGAATTGGCTTGCTCTGTGTTTACTGTGAATGTGTAAATATCCTGCAACAGTGAAAGCAGAACTACGTTAATGTCAGAAGAGATATCTTTTTGCAGTGCTTCTGGCAGGAAACACCATTAATCTCACCACAAAACCTTTAAAATGAAAAATTCCATCCTATTTTTCCAAAAACAAAGGACATTTGGAGACTTCATACGGTTTTCTTCAGCTTCTACAATGAGTATCTGAGCAAGAGGGAAACTTGCACACTTCCTTAAGTGTGTTGCATTTTTATTTTTACATTTACAAAGAACTTGTAAAATTAAGTCTAGATGATGTGGCATTCTTAAAAGACATGGAAACAAATTATTACAGATATACTCTGCATATAATTTAAGTTGTTCAAAAATATGGTTACCCATGGAACCTGTCTTCAATACCACATAATTTGTAGCATTTACTATCATCAAAGCTTGTTTTTATAGGCTCCTCATTAAAAAGAATTTGTACATTGGATGCCAAGCCTCAGAAAAGATCTGAGACTATCAAAGAACTCAGTAGTATAACACAGAGGCCCTTCTGTTTCATTTTTCCCACAGGAACAAAAGGGAGTTGTGAATCTATCATAAAATATATCCCTAAATCTAATCCGAAAGAATCTCAATATTTCAACCACAAAGCCCCAGAACTGAGGAAAGCATCCTCCCACCCCACCAAGCAGAAGATCATGTCTGTGCTGCTCAGGAATGCAGCACACTGATGATGTTAATCTGGCTCATTTGACCGCGATCTTTAAGCAAATTTATTTGCGATAGCACAGCTGTTCCTCTCAGGAAGGAAATGCACGGTTCCATAATTTTTATCTGCAAAGCAACTTTATGATCTGTGGTCGCAGGAGGTGGCTACTGTGCTTTAGAGGTCAAAAGCAAGCAGTTTAGGAGGATCCAGAATGCCTTGGGAGCTGGATATTTTTCCAACAGAGCTGACCCCATAACAAATGAGTTGACTGTGGCTTGCAAATAACTTAGCTAATAAAACTCACTTTTGCTATTTTCCTCTTCTGTGACTAAGGCCTTCATTGAACTAGCCTGCAAGCCCCATTTTCAGGCTGTGCACACCCAGTCTCCTACATCTTCCAGCTGGTGTGACATCTCCCCTGTTGGAAGATGCTCTCCATGCAATCCTACCAGCCCTGAGTGTTGGGCAAGAGTTTCCAGTCACCTCTCAGTCCAGAATGGCCAGATTACCATCAGTGGTTTCAGTTCCTGGCTCTAGCAGTCCAATGCTGAGAAGTGAAAATTACATCATGCTCACCTCAAACTCTCAGATGTGAAGGATACTGTCTCTGTCTGGTAAACTGGGACAAACATTGGGGCATTAAAGTTCTCTGCAAGGATGAGGCAAAGATTGTTAAACCACAGCTTCAGTGATACTCAACATTCCCTGCATCACTAGAACAACATAGGAGCTATAGGGAAAGCTTTAATGAAATTTGCACCCATTTTGTTACCTTTTTCAATATTAAACTGTTATAGATGTTCCTTAACTGAGAATTAAATGCTTTGAAGTCAATAAAAGATTCATTATTAACTCCACTGTCTATGAAGAAATAACACGGTACTTTCTGTCAATTTGGCAATTTTAGAGTGTTAATTTCCCAAGTTCTATGCCCAGATATTGACTTTAGTGAAGGAACAAATGCACATTGCTGGTTCAAAGTCAATTTTCCCTTCCATAAAAAAATATAAAACATATCTTGCTCAACTTTGCCCTGTCTGCCTGTAAGAATATTTCTGTCTTTGGAGAAAGTGGTTTGGTAATTCTTCTGCCTACTACAAATGGAGGTGCAATTGACAACGATGAAGGATAAGAGTGTGAGTGAATATTTGATATCTCTTCACATGCTTTGAAGTATAGATAAGGAGACATCTTGTCCAGTGCTACCATAGTTTGATCTCTGAATCATGCAGCAGTTGGAGCCTTCCTGTCCTGAGGGACCTCTGCCAATCTTATATAAAAAAAAATGCTCAGAAATTGAGGAATTTGTAGGATTTATGGTGAGTAAAATAAGACAGCTTGTCAGCAGAGTGGGATGTTGTGCAGAGAAGTGTAGTGATGTTCCTTAGGGAGTAAAATATCCTGCTGAAGTCAGAATGAATTTTCTGAAGAGCTTTTTTAGTCCTTGCTATTTGATGCATGCCTTTGCTTGCTATACATACTAGCCTGGTTTTTCATCTCTACCTTTCTTTGATGATTTTTTAGTGTGATTCAGAAATAAGAAAAGATTGAAAAATCAACTTCAATAAACTCCATCACAAATGAAAACGCATTTACAGCTGTCTGCATGACATTACTCTTGTATGATTTCAATGTTTTTCCTTTAAAGGGCATGTTGTTCTGAACCGGCATGTCTTTTCTTCATTTTGTTGCCTTTCTTTTGCCTTCATTCTTTGGGTTCCTTTCTTCCATTTCTCCTATTCTCTATTAAATCTTTCCTTTGTTTCTTTCAGTTAACTGGGGTTGGTATAGCAGAATGGGCCTGGACTCCTGTACAGAACCAGTTTCCAATCCTATCTGATCTGCTTATGGATCTTAAAGGCATGTTGGGAGTGCATTTCTTATTTTCACTGTAAAAAGGTGTCTAATTTTCAGTGATAACATGAACTGACCCATGAGAGTGCTGACTGTCTGCTGGTGCTGTCCCACAATTTGCCTGCATGAGCTCTTCCACCTTTTCCAAGGACCGGATCATTTACTCAGTGAGTGCTGCACTGTGATCCACTCCCAGTCTTCTTTGATGCTCAATTCTGAAAGATACAATGGGGACAGAGGTAGGGTAGGCTAACTTACACACCCAGGTTCACCTTACCAGAGCCTATGCTGACTGCAGTGAAGACCTATCTTCCCTATCTTCTGTGTAACTAAATGGGAAGCTAAACCACCAGCAGACTTTTACCATAACCCAGAGCTGTAGCAGGATATTTCAGTCTCAGAGCATCTCCTCTTTGTCCTGCCTTCCCCTCTGCCATCAATTCATTCTTTCACCTGCTCTTTCCAGTTCCTGAGTCTTCTCTCACAGTCTCCCTGCAGCAATTTCTAGCCCCTCTGAGCTCCTGCCAGCTGCCACTGCCTGCTCAGCCCACTCAGCACACTGCATGGCTTGCTAGGCAGCAGCCATGGTTTCACAGAGTTGCTTTGGGTTGTTGTGCCCTTCAAGGAAATGCTGGGGTACATGCCTTTGTCTATCCTGTGTGGGTCGCACTCCATGACTCTTGTGAAAGATTTTACATGGCATTTCCTGTAAAGTTTCTTAAATCCAATAAAGATTCAAGAAAAAATGCGGTCTGAAACACCTACTAGGTGTTTAATTTCTTTCCTTACTTAGCTGCAGTGGGCAAGAGAATTTAAAAGGCAAACAGGATTTTTAGCACTTCAGTGGTGTGATTAAAGTTTTGCTGGTGTCACAGTCATATAGTCAATAATGATTGACAAGGTGGTTTTCATCTCTGAATTTCTACATAAAAATATGGAGTAAGTGCTGTCTTGGACTCTTTAAGAACTTGGATATTTAGCTGTTGCTTATTGATTAGCTTTGAGGTTCATCCTCCTGGGTGTTGGTGACAACAATAGGAATCTGTAGAGAACTAAATTTATACAGACAGTTCAAGTATTTTTCCTTCCCTTGCCTACACTAAGCCAGACAAAGCTGTCATCCAAATCATTTAGAACACAGGGTCCAAAATTCTCCAGTCCTACAAAACATACAGAAAGTCACGATTCCTTCCTTGTGCCATGACAAATGGTGCCAGCTGCAGTTGTGTTTGCTCTAGGGCTCCAAGCTGCATGGTCATGGTGCTTGGAGCATAGAGCCAAGCTCCAGTGCCTTCCTCTTTTCTGCCCAAGGCAAAGGAAGCCATACCTTTGAAAGGGTTTCACTGGCAACCAGAAATCAGGCAGGTTGGGGAGGTGATGAAGGGAGCTAGGTACCTTTTTTCCTCTTCTACATGGACATGTAGAGCCCCCCTCAAACTGTTAGTGAAGCAAACATAATATATAACTTAACTTTCCCTGGAGGTAATCACTAGAGGAACCTGAGTAATTTTTTTTCACTGCTAATTTTTGTAAAAAGCTTTCTTTTTTTTTTTTCTTTATATTTTTGCATTAGAATAAACCACTCAAGGTGCAAATTATCACAGTTGCACCCTTTGTGACCACAGCCTCTTCATCTCTTCAGGGAGAAACTTCATAAAAGTTTTCTAAGAATCAGAGGAAACCCAATAATTCTTATACATGAAGAGATATACTGCTTCTGATGAAATGCTCAAAGCTTTTCAGCTGGAATGCATGGAGAAAGAGGTTTCTGGGGAGAACAGGCAAATTTCTTTTCTCATGAGTGAACATTATGACCAAGCAAAATAATTGCTTTGCCTACAGCACTGAAGGGTTTTTTAAACAAAGAAGTATATTCATTCTTATTTCTGTTGTTTATTTTTGTGTATGGGATGTGAACAGACAAAGTGAGGATAACTCATAACTCTGCGGAGAGGTTTGTTTCTTTGCAACACACAGGTAATAACTATTACTCAACAGTGTGGATAGGATTTATCTATTAGGATTTACAAGACAGAATTCACTTCACAGGTATAAAACACCATAAAGGTACTTCATATCTCTAATATGTTCTCTTCTACAGAGCCCTTCAGGTGCAAATATCCATCTCTTTCCAGTGTTCATATTGATGACTCTTAACAAGACATCTGTAGTACCAAAAGGGATCCATCCAAAGCTTGCTAATATCACCACTTACTACTTGTAGCTGAGTACCAATCACAGACTAGCAACATGAGCTTCCAGGTGCGAAAGAAGTGGTGACAAGTGAGAACTGCAGGTGTTGATAGAGTGTGTGCAAGCCAATATGTGATAAGCAGGAACCAGTGTGAACTTTGATTTCAAAGACTAACACACATTTTGCAAAGGCAGCATTTGCAGCCCTTGACAGGAATTAGAGGTTGTTTTGCAGCACCCACAGAATAACATTCTGCTGTTGCTCTACAAAGGGTGCACACCACTTTCAGCTTTTGCAAAGCAGTTCACACTTCTTTGTGGGCTCAGCCCTGCTGTGCTGGTGCTCTTGTACTCAGGTAGCTATGCTGCACAGAGCATGCAGTTGCTGGGGGCTTTCTGCCTCCTTCTGCAGCATGCAGCCATTTCTGGCCTTCACCATTAGGAGATGGTGAAGGAGATGGGCCCCACATTGCAAAGTCAGAACCTGGATCCAAACACAATTTTCTTCAGCATTCACAGGAGATCTTATCCTAGGTTTGAGCTTGCCTTTTTCAGATCAAAGACTAACTGCAAAACTTATATTCCAATCAAAACTTCCTCCAAGTTTTTGGTGTCTGGGGTTGCAGCTCTGGATTAGCTCAATTTCTAGCTAATTTAGAAAACTCTATACATAAAAAGTTTAAGGCCAGACATTTGTTCCATTGAAGTTAGAGTCTAGCTTTCTTGACACTGATTAAAAAAGGGCACTGAGGTCATATAGGTAAGATTAATACTAACTAGAATATTCAGATTTTTTTCTACAGGCCTAACATTTGGTTACAAATCAGCCACTCTAGGTCTGTAGAATTCTCCATTCTGTCATCTCATTTTATTACATTACATGCATAGACATCTCTATTTAATATTACCTCAAGAAACATGCCGAAAAGAAAGTCCTTGTTTAGTTTGACCTTATACCTTCCAATGATTTCTTGTGGAGGGGTAGGTTCTTTCCTCTAAGAGATTTAGTGCAGAGATAGGATAACAGATTAGAGTGGACTACCAAGCCATTCCAAGGAAAAGATTGCTATACTCCTGCCTCTGTATAAAACCCAGGTTGGAGCCAGGTAGGTGAGAGCTGATGGTGCACTGAGAGGCTCAGAACATCTGTTGCTCAAAGGAAAAGAGAGCACTGGAAGCAGAGCACAGCACTCCTCAAGGTCATGCATGAGTTTTTAGAACAGTTTGTAGCACAGTTTTTGCTCTTAGCTCTTTGTTGCAAAGGATTTTGGCAAAAATCTTGCTCCAGGAAAAAGTCTTTCTAAAGCGTATGTTATTAGTTATCTTTGTTTGTGTGCAACAAAATTAAAATTGAATGGGTTGTGCTCACTGAGCAGCACAGAAACAGCAGTTGGCTTGAAATGAAATGAGCTCAAGTTGAAAACCCTGATCTTCTGATACATTGGGCAATATCCTCACAAAAGCATGATAAAGTTTATTTGTATAAATAGTTGCTTCTCCAGCCTTGTACGAAGAAACACTCTCAGTAGCAGAGGGTGGCTGTGGTCACAGCTAAGCTGTCTCAGTGACCTTAGACTGCTAACCAAAGACTACAATACTCCTGGGCTCTTGTCAGCCTCTGCAACACACCAGCGGGTTCGCTCAGTCTCTGTGTGAAACTTCATTGTGTTGGATGAAGGAAATCTTAATTTCATTGTCTGAACTTCATTTCAGCTGATAATGACAGCTGTTTTTTGAGTGCTTAGAAAACCAGCAAGAGCAAAAAGACTTGATCAGACATTAGAGGTCAGAACAGAGCCCTGGGAAAATCTACAGTTGCAGCAGCACCTGTCATGTCAAGCTACTATTCATGAAGGTTATGTCGTGCAAGAAAGGAAAGAGGAATAAATTCCTGTGGTTACTTATGGTCCCATCTCGGCTCTGTTACTGCTCTTACCCTATGAATATAGGCAAGATATTGAAGATTTTCAATAAACTAATTTCAGGCAAAATAATGCACTATGGAAATATTTTAAATAGTTGTTGAAGAGACTGCCAAGGGAAAGGAGAGAAATAGTGTCACCCTGTTTTAACCGGGTGGAAAAAATTTCTTGGAGAATAATGTGGTTAAAACTCATGCCTGGCATAGCATCTTGGCACTGTATAGTACTTTGTGGGATTGCTGTGACAGCAAATCTACCTACAATGGTTTTGCAGAGAGATTAAAGCAAGGAAAGCAATTTTTACTGGGGAGATTTGTAAAACAATGCCTCACAAGTGACAAGAAGTGGCTCTTCAAGGCCTACCAGTTTACATAGGTTGACAGAGTCAGCAAGTGTTTTTGCAATAGTGCCACCTGGCCTTCCCTTGGAGGAGGAGAGTGCAGCACACAATCCCTTGTTCAGGTGGAGCTCAGCACAGATGCCTTGTTTATAGCTGACTGGTATTTGTAATGGGGTTAATGTTCAAGTTCAAACACTTTTGCAAAATAGTTAGCATAGGTGACCGAGTCTACCTCTGAGCTGTGGCCAAGAATAAAATATAGGCAGTCAAATTCAAAGGTGTCCAACCTTCTTCCTTGAACAAATTATGACATTCTCTGAAGTTCTTGATTTGCAATCAGAACCAATTAGGGAAAGTCAGTGAGAGGGATATCTGTGGATTTATTTACCTTCGTTAATGTCAAACAACATTGGACAATCAGGATTCAGAGTGAATCATCTGGAAAGAATGAAAGAATTAGCATTCATTTTGCTCACCTTACAAGGTCCTGCTTTTAATATTAAAGCAAAATTCTAAACCCTTCTCTAGGGGCTATAGTTATTTTACTGCTATTTACTCTGAGTGCTTTTCTAATTTCTAATCTAATTGTTCCTAAACTTCTGATGTCCTACTGGGTACTAAGAACTCTTCTCATGTTGGAAGCTTAAAAAAAATCATATTGTTCAGCTGATCAGGAATGTTGTATTTCTTCAGTCTGAGCTATAGCCATTAGATCTATGTATTCATTTTTTGTGATACCACTGAGAAATGACTCCACTGTGTTGCTACTCCACAAAGGAAGGAAAACAGGGAAGCAGCAAATATAGCAGCTTTTCCTGATCTGAGGAAGTTGCACAAGAAACATTCTTTATGATATCCCTAACAGGATCTGTTGGGTAAACCAGCTTAGTTCCATATTCCTAAGGAGTTCTCCTAATTAATGACATTAGAAAGGGCTAAGATTTGGTGAAGTCCTCTTGGAAAAATCTAAAGAAATATGTACTTTCTAAGCTTTGAAAGGGAATGGCATTTCATTCCCTAAGCCCTTTAGGTTAAAATATTTCAAAAATATTTAGAATTTCCACAAGTATTTATCTTGCTGGTTTTGCTGCCACTCCTCTTCCCCCTGTACATCCCAGTTCGCCACTAAAAGATCAAATGAAGGAATAATTGGAAGACTACTAAATTCTAATTTCAGACTACTCTGATGATCTTCTCCAGGTTGACAAATAATAATAAAAATATAATCTTCAAAATAATGCAAATTTATCATTAAAGGGAATATACAATCTATTTTTTATCACCTTTTTGGGCCTTAGGAACACTGGCAATAATTATGGTGACTGCCTCAGGTCCCTAAAAAAGGGTGGTGGTGGTAGAGAGTCTTCTGTGCTAAGTAAAATGCAACACTAAAATTAATTATTTGAGTTAAATCAATGCTCTTCCACCATGGACACTCTTAGACAGTTTTACTCCTGGTTTATATTGCCAGAGATTAATTCAGCTGGGAAGAATAAGACTGAGATGTCTCCATTAATTATGCTCATCTAGAGAAATATTAGGAACAAAATGATACGTAATAAAAATGACCAGACGCTTAAGGGAGATGCTTGTGAAATTACACATATTCTTTTGAAAATTGGAAGGATTGACTGATCATTGGAAAAAAAGCCCTGGTCCAGATGGTGTTAGATTCTGCATTTCTTGACGTCTTCAGACTGAGGGAATATGTTGCAACTAAAGACAATTTACTGGACTAAGTCAGAATTAAAGAAAATGTGGGTCAGACTAAGTTAACTAATAATCTTTTCTGACCATAAATTACAGGAATCTCCAAAAAAGTATGAAAATCATAAGAAAAGTGTGGGCAGCAGATTTCTCTGTCTAGCCCCAGCTGCTTCTTCTCACTGGCTATAGGCTCAGGACAAAACAATTCTCAAATCCATGGCAACCAGGAAAGTGAGGTTCTTTAGCTTCTTTGTTTTGAACTAATCTGTCTTTTTCTCTGAGTGTCTTTGCTGTTTCTACCAGGCTCTTCTTACACAGATAAATTTGGATTTCTTGTAGAAGTTCCTTCGTGTATGGCAGAAAGGAAGACCCATGGTTTCATCTTTGTGGGGACTGCTTGGGTCAAACATCCCTGCCTTCAGTCTGACAGGAATGTGGAAATTTATGCTGAAGTATTTTTGTGAATTTTATTAACTGCACATCATATGCCTTGTCTATACATTTTGGGGGTGCCCATTTTCCCCAGAAGTGGTCACTATGAATGGGAAAATGGCTCTTCCCTTGAGTGGCTCCCACTAGTAACATCTGTGTTAGATTTTTCTGCCTGCCTACCCAGTTTTGCTACATGAATGGCAGTTTGGAATGATTATTTCTCCCTTTTTTTTGTAGTTGTTGCATACAGGAGATAGGGTGAACCATTCATTTCATTACAGAATCACAGAACATTCCAGGTTGGAAGGGTCCTTGAAGGATCATCTAGCCCAACTTGCAGAATGCACAGAGCTAAAAGGCAGGCTCTGCTCCCAAAACATTGATAATCACACATAAACGTGTATTTTCTACCAGTCTCTTTTCTGCTACTCTGTGAACTAGTTGCCTTGATCAGATGTGCAGTTTAGGCTGCAGGGTTGTCCCAAGGCACAGCAAGGACTTGTTTGGCCAACGTCTGTCCTTTAGCCAGCAATGAATGCAGCCAGAATGTGGTGGAAAAGGAACTCAGGGAAGAACTTTAGACATGTGAATGCTCTCTAGCCATATAAACAACCAAGACAACAACTCGTGATTGATGCAAATGAACTTCTAATCTTCTTCTCCATAGAAATGTGCGTTAGTCACACATTTACAGCTGGCTTTCTGTCATGAATTCCAGTCAGGTCTGCTGCTCTGTTTAATTCCAAGCAGTAGCCTGTTTCCCAGCTGGTTCTTCACAACTTAGGATCAAGCACATCTCTGAGACCTGAGTCTGGTCCATATGGCTGGCTAGAACATATGGCCATTGGCCTCTGAGCTCTGTAAGACATTCTAAAATGAAAAAGGTTGTAGTCAAGCCAGTTTGCCCATGAATTCTCCTTGTGACAGGTATACTGACTCAAGGGTGATTTATATTTTGAAGACCAAAAGCATTTTTCCTATGCAATTTACTTACTCTTGCAAGCCTTTTGGCCCCAGTTCAGTAAGAGTCTGTGTATCCTCACTTTCAGCTAAGCTTTCTGTGTCATTTACTATTCCACTTTTCCAAAGAAAAACATGCATTTTGATGGAGTATTCTTTTCAGTTTAAGTTACTTTTATTCACATTTTTTACTATCATATGAAAACCACTCTTTCTAGAGTGATTTAACCTGTATCCCCTTGTATTTAGTCCCTTGTCAAAATGAACCTACATATTAAACTGTTCCACTGTTTTAAAAGCAGTTTCTAAATACAACCTCCTTTTACTCTCCTGTGTTTTCATTCTGAATGAAACTGTTGATTTACTTGACCAATTCCAGCATTTGTGTTACTGCATTAGAAATACACTGTCTTAACAACATCAAATTGAATATGAAGCAGCAGAGAACTTCTCAGTATTTAAGCAGAAACAAATTCTGTTCCATATGAATAAATCACATGAACTGACTTTTGCACTCAGAAAGTCTAACTCATGGAACTCTGGAATTCAAATTTTTTTAAACCCCAGAGTATTCGAAAACCTTTATGGCCTCCCTTGAAATAAATATAACTGAAGCTGGAAAGAGCCTGAAGGTAAAAACAAAATGAGCTACTAAGCCTTAAATCCTAAGCAGAGCAAGCCACTATCTGAATTTCTTCCACAGAACATCTAAAGCAATAGTAAAGTCTTTGGTTGCTTTTGCATATGGTCTGTGGGATCAAGATTTACTTAGTTATGAGGTTCTTTTGGGAGGTTGGTTTTGTTTTGTTTTGTTTTTATTTTTTGGGGTTGAAAGGAAGAGGGGATTATGGAACACAAACAGACAGTGAGTTGTGTCATGTGTGACAATAAGCTCCTTTCCTCACTCCCCCAATCACATAGGGAAAACACCAATATGATCAGAATACAGAAGACCATTCCACAGCGGCATTACCTTGGCAAGAGGCATCACAAAGCAAAACTCAATCGATCTTGCAGATAGTTCTCCCACATTTTTTCCTGAACCCCGTGACCTAAAGCACATCAGAAGTACCCAATTTACTCTGACATTTCTTCAATTCCTTTGAAAATTATGGCCAAGGCTGTAAACAGGTACTGAGAGAAAGTGGAGGCGTGCTGAGGGACTTGAGTTCAGACATCCAGTGCTGAAAGCACCTTACACTATGGAAAAAGTCAGCAGTTACTTTCTGGATATATTCACAGGTTTCAGATTCCACTTCTGTTACAAGAGTTCAGGATGGAGGTGACAACTGCATGAATCACTGGGACGACACGTCCATCTACAAGGAAATGACGGAGTTTCCTCATGAGCTAAAAGCGAGAGAAAATATTTCTGGAAATTGCCGCAAATTTGATCATCCATGTCTAACGAGGAGTCAGTCATAACTTTGATGAATAAAGACTATATATCTTTGAGGAAAGGTGTTGACAATGTTTTGGCCAGCTCTTCAAAGTGTTTCTCCTTTCAGCCAGACACACTTCAGTCCTCCCTGGGTTCAGCTTGAGCTGACTGTGCTTTATCTATGCACTTCCCTGTAGGCATTTTGACATGGTACAGGTAGAGGTGGTTGCATTGTTCAATAGGGGGTGTACAGCAGGACAAAGAAGATAATTTAAGTTTGATGGACATGGTAATTGTGAGATAACTTATAGTAAGGTAGAATTCCCTTTTAGGTATTTCACTAACACCTTAGCAACATCAATAGCCTCACCATGCATTCTGAGCACTTAGGAAAAGCTGCCATCCCTGTCTCCTGGTAGGTCACTTTTCCAGACTCAACTGAGTTTTGCTAGTGGGGATCAACTGGCAGAGCCTCCTACTGGAGCCCTTCTGGATAAGGCCTTGTGACCCAAGATACATCAGAAGACTCCCTTTACTTCAGCACATCAATACCTACCCTGTGTTATCAGTAGGTTATAAACAGCTGTGCTGGCCAAGAGAGATTCCCCACACACTCTTCTGTACCCTTATATACATTCATGCAAATCACTTCCTGCCAGCACAAATTTGCCATTCAGAATACCTCAAATAAATTACCAGATTTTCAAAAGCCCCAACTCTCACACAGGAACCAGAAAGAAGTTTTCTGAATAAACCAAAACCCACTCTGATCCCAATGGGAGCAACAGGAACCTTGGACAGTCTGTGACTGAGGTGGCCCAAAGAAAATGAGATCCAAAAACAGGAGCTCTGCACAGGGCTGCTAAGTCTTTCAGAATACATCCTTCATTGCTGCAGCCTCATACTTTGGTACAAACCAATAAATGCCTTTAGCTATTTTTAGATGACATTAATGAAACCAGTGGATTCTCAGATTGCAAATCTGAAACTGCCAGCTGCTCAATGTTTCTGCTTTCCCAGTGTTTGTGTACTCCTTTTTGATTCTGTCTAAGACACATTCTTGATGCCACTGAAGTCAAGAAGAGCTTATTGTTAAGGATGGCCATGGGGAAACTACTTGCAGAAGTTGGTAAATTGAGTACTCACAGTGCAAAGATGTTTCATAATGAATCAAAGAAGAAAATCAAGCTTTAAAACCAGCAAAACATATGCTGGTCAGTATTCCTCTGCATTATACTGAGAGGATGAAATACAGGTGAAATATGAATGCTGTTATGTGAAATACATGTAACAATATTTAAGAGTGCTAAATAAATTGATCTTTTGCTTTAGCTGAAGAATTATAAACCATAAATAATGTCCCTTT
The DNA here is from genome assembly GCA_013397245.1 of Thryothorus ludovicianus. Lineage (NCBI taxonomy): Eukaryota > Metazoa > Chordata > Aves > Passeriformes > Certhiidae > Thryothorus > Thryothorus ludovicianus. The sequence goes on along the minus strand of VZTB01008920.1, from coordinate 341,745 downwards.
TGCATGAGGAAAAATGCTCCAAAATAGAATTGTTCAACGAAATCTGTACAAACTCAAACTATTCCCAAAGAGAGAGTAAGTCACTAAAAAATTTGCCTTAAAAATCACTATGCTGATTGCACTTGCTTACTATGTCATTTTCTCTTCTGGCCATTCATCCATAGTCTTCAAACTTGCAATCTCAGGGTAATAATTTTCACGGTGCATGCAAGCAGTATGGTCTGTGAGACTCAGGTAAATTCTGAAAAAAGGAAGCTGTCCATTCAGTTGTCTGGTGGGCTGAAAGTTAGTCAATGGCTGCTGTGAACTTACAGTTTTGGAGGTTTCCTTCCAGTCTTTTTTTCACAGCACAGCCTTGAATTACTGGATTCAAATAGATGTCTATTCATTCTTAAAGCACAATTTAATATTTAAAGCTGAGACATCCAAGCCCTAAGACAAATACCTCTATCTATTTTTTTAAAATATGGATAGATTTCCTTTCAAATATCAGATAATATAAATTGGAAACCAGAACTATATTGTATCAGTAATTTCTTTTATTTGTTATTTAATACATATGTAGGAAAGAAAGAGAAAGAGGTGGGGGGGACTGGACACATGTTGGGGACTTCTAAACATCTGTTACATTTCCAGAATTCCATTCCTGGTAAGACTTTGAAATGTCACAGCTGCTGCCCTTTTGCTTGTATGATTATTTCTCCAGCTGTGTGGAAATGCTGCAAAACCATTTTGTGACCTGTCACAGAAAATATTTCGACTCAACAATCAATAACATAGAAGTTCCTACTAAATGATATTACCTAACTCGGTGTTAGAGTGGATAAAAAAAATATTGTTAATTCTTAATAATTGTATTTAGAGCTGAGGTGTTTAGAACGTATTTTCCCAGTAAAGCTGCATTCCTTGCTCTTTTGAGAGTTTACAACTTGGTTCTTTGTATCTCCTCTACACACTTAAGCCTAAGTTAAGGAAGTTAAGGGTTAAAAGGGTTTGAAAGACAGTTAAGGGGGAGACTTTATCTGACACTAGAGACTGATTTCTGGCTCTGAACTATGAGCAGGGATAAACCCCCTGCAAATCAGAAAGAATTTTTTGAGCAATAAACTAGAAGTGGCTACCCAAGTACACATGAAAATGGATGAGAGGGAAAAGTTATCTAAGAGAGCTGTGAGGCTGGAAAAGTCTGGGAAAGCACTATAGGGAAGGTACTCCAATTGCCTTATAAATACTTCCCCTGATGGTTCTGGGTACTTTTGCAAAATGTCTCAGTTATCAAACCCCACAGACACACAATTCTGCAATTTATCAGACAGGGCTGGCTGACTGCTGGACACCTGACAAACTGAAAAGATGCTCCACAATAATAACTGTCTCTCAGCTGCCAAGTAAAGCCAGTGATCTGCAGGAGGGTGAGGGATAGACGGAGGCTCACCAACCTCACAGTAAAGAATTTCTTCCTAATATCTAATCTAAGCCTACTCTCTTTCAGCTAGAAGCCATTCCTCCTTGCCCTATCACTACACATCCTTGTAGATACTCTTTCTCCAGCCTTTCCTGAAAGCTCCCCTCAGCTACTAAAAGATCTCAGTTAGGTCCCCATGAAACTTCCTCTTCTTCAGGCTGATCAAAAACCAATTCTCTCAGCCTTTCTTCACAAGAGAGGTGTTCTATCCCTCTAATCATCTTGATGGCCTCCTCTGGACATGCCCTGACAGATCCAAGTCCTTTCTGTGCTGGGTCCCCAGAGCTGGATGCAGCACTGCAGGTGGGGTCTCAGCAGAGCAGAGCAGAGGGGCAGAATCCCCTCCCTCCCCTGCTGCCAACACTGCTCTGGATGCAGCCCATGGGAGTGCCCATGGCTGGGTCATGTCCAACCTCTCACCCACCAACACCCCCAAGCCCTTCTCTCAAGGGCTGCTCTTGATCTTTTCATTCCCCACCCTATACAGATATCAGGGACTGTCCACAGTGAAGTGTTTTCTGCCATCTTATGATATTGCCCCATGAGATCAGACTATGACCTCTAAATGTTATTTCAGTCAGTCTTCAGGGGAGATCAAGAGGGAATCCTGCCACACATGCAACTACAAGAATGTCACACACCTGGCTAAGTGTATATACCTGGCTAACAACATTAAATACCTTTCAGTGTTATCTTAACGTATGTCAAATTATTGACTGTCTGAAAGCAGGAAAGTAGGCAAAATTGGACAGTGTGCTGTTTTTGTTTTGTTTGTTTAGGATTTTTTTGTTTTGCTTTGGGTTTTTTTTGGTTGGTTTTTTTTTTTTTTTAGGGGAAATTAGGAAAAACTATTGCTGGTAACAACTGCCCACAATTTTCCCAGCTTGTCATTACAAAGAAGTTGAGGGGGAGATTCAAAATTTGGTAAAAGAAGTGATTTTCAGATAGATGTTTTCATACTTCACTGAAGAATGTCTTTAAGAAAAATCATTCAACCTTCTCAGCAAACTCATGTTTTCTGGCTTTTTTTCCCCATTAAAAGGGGTTCCTAAGGGTCAATTCTTTAGACTCCTTTCAGTAATACTTGCACAAATAAGAAAATCCCAGGATGACAGACTCTAGACTGACCAGACACATTCTATGGTTACATTGGATTAATTTCTTAGAAAAACATTGCGTTTTCTGTAATTTGTTTCCTAATCTGACACATAAGGTCAAATATTTAGCCAAATTCGTGGAAGAATTATTTGAAAGATATTAGTAGATGAAAAATGAAGCTATTGCTACCATTTTCAAAACCCTATTTGTTTGAAGTGCTGCTGAGCTCCACCATTACTCTTCAGGCTCTGTATGGAGCAATGTTTTGGGAAAACAGAAGGGTATCAGACGCTGAGTCCATGTTGCACTTGTTTAGTTTTTCAGATTTGTACCCAAAATTCCTGACTGAGCTGCATTTTCACAGGAACTCATGTGTGAAACAAAAAAAAGAAGGGTTATCAGAGGCTAGCAAGACTAGCAAAATCACAATCTTAGAAATAAGGACTTAGTGCTACAAGTGGGATAAGAACCTGAATGCATTTCCTTCTGTCAAGCCTCCTATGATAGTATATAGCGAGATAAATCAGGATGTAGATTCGAGTATGGGTGATAATTTTTCTGTCTTTTTTTCAATATCCTGCCAGTAAATGTGGTTTATCAGGGATAAACCTTGATGTTACTGAGTGACATTTTTCTAGAACACTTTCAGTACTGGAAGTTGATTATGTGCAAAATAATTTCAAGGGCAACAACAGCTGGAGCTTTCAGGAAATAGATAGGCCAGAGAGGAGACATTTGACAGGCTGTCTTCTGCCTACAGACAGTCTATTTGTCACAGAGAGCAAGTTGCCATGCCAGAGAAGAGCAAGAAGGTTTAATTCCATTAGCTAAACATAGTCATGACAGCCACAAATGGCATGGGTTCTGTAAAAGATCTCAAGACAGACAACTGAAAGCCTTAGAGAATACCCTAGGCATGTCTCAGGACACCTATGTTTATGTGAGTGAATCCTACTCTGACAATCAAATGAAGCAGCAGAAGGGTTCTGGAGAGCAGAGAGACATCTCAGGTGGGAGGACAAGGCCTTGAGAAGACAGTGAGAGCACACCCACAACATTGCTTTCTAGAAAACCTATGGGATTAAACAGCTAGGAAAGACAAGATAAGAGGGGAGAAGATGAAAAGGAAAAAAAAAAGAACTTTGTTCAGAATATAGACAGTCCAACAAGGGGCAAAAATTGGCACTAGAGAAACATGTCCTGGAAAGCGGATATGAAGGGTGAGGAGCAAAGAGGGAGGTAGATCTGATTTGGAGAAACATGTACAATCCACAAGTTCAAAATACATGCAGTAACACACCCTGCTTCATGAAAGTAGTTTCCAGTACTTTTTTTTTCCAGTTTTCTTTCAAAAAGATAAATCACTAGTTTCTGCAGCAATGCGGAGGATGGTCTCTTAAAACGTTGCCCAGTTCTTCCATAAGCTTTCATACACACTACATTTCTCTTTATCACTTCCATACCACAGCTAACATGTTCCCAGACAATGAAATTAAAATTACATGAACTTGACAGTTTATAGGACAAAGGGAGAAACCACAAAAAAGAGAAAAAAATTACAGGGTTTTGATTTTTTCCTTTGAACTATCCAGTGGACAAAATTTTCTCAGGAGTTCTCTCTCTGAAGTAAGGACAATTCCAATGCTGTAATTAAGACAGAAAGATTACTAATCAACTCTAATTACATTTTGATTTCTACTATTTTTTATGGTTCATTTTTCTTTGAAAGCTATTACTCACTGGAATGAGCCTGAACAGCTGTGAGCTTTTCTTGGTGACCTGGGTTAGGAAATACTATCATTTGAACTGATTAAGTGTGCACATTCCACTTGTCTTTATCTCATTATATTGTAATACACAATACACTGGAAAACACACAGATCACACGCACAGGAGACAATCACTTGAGAACTAGAGACACCAGGCTTTCCTGGAGGCCACCTGGGATTAATTCCCACATAGCACAATGCGTATCATTTTAATAGACCTCATAAAACTGGGATTAAGATTTCAGCTCTACATTAAGGTACATTACATATTTTCAGCTGTTTTCAAAATGAAAGAGAGCGAGTGAAGAGAATTTTCTTAGAAGAAAATGTGGGGCACAATTTACATTACAAAACTCTCCTTATCTAGGTAATACAGTCTTTTGCCCAGTGCTCTGTGTAAGAGGCAGCAGCCTATCTGAAAGGGTTGCATCAGGATGTAATTTTCTTCCCCTGGAATAGAGATTAAAACCTGCCTAGTAAAAGATCACCACAATCCGGAACATGTTGCACCTCCGAGATAGAATGTTTTACTGATGGTTATTTCAATTCTTTATGAGACAATGGTTTCCAGTGCAGTTTAAATTTAAACAGAAGCAGGGAGTTATTGCCTTTTACAGATCTCTTGTCTATGATGTTACTCCTACCTCTAGACCACACAGCATGAAAGAATACCTATGTGCCATCTTTGGTTTTTCTGCCTTTCTTGCTGATCTCTGTTGTGGACTATTGCAGCTCTCAGATCTATTCTTGGTAAATGCAATGACTCAGAATAATGTATGTTTCCTACATGAATAACAAAAAGACAAACTCCACTTAGACTCCAGATCCCTTCTGGCACTTGATGCTTGATTTGCTGAAGTTATAGGGACTAGTCAAATATTAACAATCTTTAGAGCTTTTGCAAATGCCATGGCTGTTTTGCCTAAGATCAGAAATTACGAAAAAACATTTTCTTTATGAAAAAAATACTTCAAAATCCCAGTTGAGTGCCACATACACACACACACACACACACATATATATATATATATGGATGTCAGGTTATTCTCCAGTGAACTGCACTGAAAATCTCAAAGCCTCCTTTAGTAATGCCCCGCCTGCTTCTCTTAGCCTGGGTCAGTTGCCATGGCATCTGCACAGCTCTTTAAAAAAAACCCAAAGCCAATGTAAGCTACATCTGAGTCAGCTCAGTGCCTGACCTAACAAAAATACTGTTGCCTAAAACTGGGCACTCGTAGTAGATTTTACCTGAAGCAGACTAGTTTAATCCAGACAATAACACTACTGAGGCAAGACAGTGCATGCAACAGTTATGAGCAATAATTCCTTTTGCCTTTGCACTTATCAAAGAATTAGAAGGCATCATAACACCAGGTGTCAGAGGAGCTGGTAACTAAAGACAAAATAATACACCAATGCATAAACAAGCACTTAGTATCCAGGGTAAAGGACTTGACAGCCCTGTTTTTAGTGTTGGACATGGGTTAAAACTTCAGTTTAACCCATATATCTTCTGTATCTTCCAAAAATACACGGATGAGAAACAGAGGATTGCTAGGAAGCAAGGGGGTAACAGAGACTGTGCTCACACAAGTAGTGCTGATATGGCACATTTACCTCCAGGGAAGTGATGGAGAAATGCCTATTCAGGAGAGGACCATGCTCACCTCCAAAGGGACATATGGGATCATTTTTCAGCATATGTGGAATCTCATTCAATGTCCAAGCTTTTTACAGATTTTGTGACGGAAGTTAAAACAGCATGAGAAACTGAGGCCAACAATTTTGTTTCATAAATCTCTGATCAGCCCCTGTAAAATTTCTTTTCCTGCCAGTAAAAGCAAATGAGTGTAGTGCTTGAGTGTGTAATAGTGGGAGTTGGAATTCATAAACACTTAGAGAAATCCCTCATAAAATTTTAGTAAATAGCAATGATTGTGAGCAACACATTTCATGCAAAATACTGGACATCTTCTGTTTTTAACACAGTAAACTATCTCTTCCTAAAGCAGTCACTATTAAACCCCTTTTGCAGTATGTGAAAGAGAAGTTTTGTCAAGTAAATTTTAATTTTTTTTATAGTTTCATGAAGGGAGGGATTTTTTGTTCTGTGTGAACAAATGCCTATTTCTTCAGTCATCTACCACTGACAAAATAATAAAAAATGTATATGTAACATGTTTAAATGAGAGTAGTAGGGAATGTCTTGTGTTATTTGCCCATGCTCCAGACTCCAGTTTTAAAAAGCAGGGACTGGGCATGTCCTGATGCTAATTCTGCTTTTCTAACCATTTGAGTCTGGAGAGCTAAAGGTGAATGACTGCATCTGGTAAGGAGCTTTATTTTGCTGCCCAAACCATTGAAACCTCAGAAAATTCTCCTAGCTGTACACACGGGGCTGAAGAAGGCAAAGTCTCAGATACAATCTAACAGCAACTTAAACTAGGACAAAGACACACATACCGTGTGAACCGAGCTCTGCCTATTTGTCTCTGAAACACCCGAGCCTCCTGCACGTCTGCTGATGGAAAAAGCACACATGCAGGCGCATGCAGGTTCCCTTGGAACATTCTGCCCACTGGAAGAGAAGAAATCTGCCTTTCACATGAAGTCATTTTGCCAGTGTTTTGAATGGTATTTTCCGCATGTTTTTTCTATGAGATCAGCAGTCATGCCCTACTGTTCCACATTATCAGCCTTTTTTTTTTCCACCCTGTGTTTTACATTAGCAAATCAGCCAGCTCTGAGATCATATTACGTAAGTTTCTTGTTTTCTTTTTTTTTCAATTTCTGTGTTTCTCTAATTAATAGGAAGTGGCTCTCCATTAGGGCCTAGAGATGACAAATGGCTTCCTTTCCTCATTTGTGCACAGCTCAGCTGTGAGCCCATTGTTCCTTGAGCTGCTCTTTCCCAGCGCTGCCAGCCCTAGGGCTGTTGTGTTTCACAGAGCAGGGGCTACACCAGGAGCAGGACAACCATGTCATGGGTACATTTGTTCCTCACCAGACAGAGGCCTTTTTGACAAAATACAAACGTGCCCACAGAAAACTTTGACCTGTAATTTTAGCCTTTCCATAAGGAGGATTCATCTCATTTGACATTGACCTACTGGAAGGCAGCTGTCTGAGCTATAGGGCTGGTTACTGGAGCTTCCTCTGTGATCCATGGGGAGGAATGTTCAACCCACCTGGGGTGGATGGGGATTTTCAGGAGGTGCCTACTTGCCGCTGGCTACAGAGTGTACTGAGGCAGCTACTAAATTAAACATCTACTTTCCAGATGACTGAAGTGTTATGACATGAATTCCATTACACATGGTTTCCTGCACCAGTTGAATCCTGCTCTGAAGGAGAAATGTCTTCTTTACCCTGGAGTCTAAGAAAGTCAACACTACCTCCATTTTTTGTTTTGAAGCTGTTGTATGACTACTTTCTTTTCTCTCTCTTTCTCTCATTAATGGAACTGGTAAATATTTTGCAACAGATCATGTACTTCAATGAAATGAAATTTTTGGAAATAAATAGAGAGCACCTCCCAATTTTATTTTAATGCATATGTTTTTCAAAATTCAGTGTCTGCATCCTTTAGTTAGGTAAGAATATTCAAAAATTACATTTCTAAGGCTGAAGGTTAGTCTGGTTTAGATCCATTCACCACAGAGTATTTTTCCTGTACTATGGCAGCATAACAATTAGAGGTTATTTATAATAACTAATTTGACTCTGCCTGGTACTGGCTTAAAAGCATGGCAGTGGTCTGTTACAATGACTCAGTTGCATGGCATTAATTTTGAGCTGAGATGGAATTGTTTAAGATGCTGAAATATGATGGAGATTATCTTGTCTAAAAATTAAGTTTATGAGTTGAAAATTTATTTTCTGCAGATGAACCCTAATGTGAATTTAAAATTCATAGTTTCTAAGAATGCTATTAGTGAATTTATTTGCTGAAATATTCCTGAAAAAAGATATGTGGAGCAGAATGATGTATTGGAAATACTGTCACTACGTTTGTTAGCAAGTTAGAAGCCGAGCATGAACACAGAACTCAAAAAGGATTAAAAAAAAATAAAAAGGGAAGGTGGAATTGCTATTACCATTATATTTCTTCTCAGACAAAATGCTGAAATTGTTTGGTTGTCTCTGGTATAAAAGACATGAGGAAATGGTCACTTCAAGTATAGCTGTTCTCACTTGCATATTGAAATCTGAAGATAATATCAGATTTTCATTTGGGAAACAAATCCTTGAGTTCTGCCAGTTATTTTTAAAACAGGCCTGGAATAGTTAGAACTGGGTGGTGTCACAGAACAGAACACATATACAATAGCTGTTGAAGTGAGATGTCATCTTGACAAGGCTCAGGAGACAACAGCCTGTAAGAAAACAGCCTGTGTTACATCTATGGTCTGTGAGTGCCTCCACTGAGAATCCTTCCCAAGAGTCCTGGAAACAGCATCCTTACAAAGAACATGGAATCTCTTTTGCCTTCCTAGCCTTGTCCTCATGTCTTGCTAGAAAGTGAGACTTCCAACAGGCAATTCTAATGTGCTACTTCTTTCTTGTTCTTCCTACGTTTAAATTTTGCTATTCCATATTCCTCTCCTGCATGGGCTGGGATTTCCTAAACTGTCCTCTGTGCAATGGAACAAACTAATCAGCCAGCTAACATTCTCTATCCCCTTTATTAATTGGTCACAAGATCCAAAGGGTAGAGCATTGGACATATTTCCAATTTCATTATTGAGGTGAGTAAAGGAAATGGGATGTGTCAGAGCTGATACTCTGGTCTCTGGCTGCTAAATGTTGTAGCAGCACATGCTGCTGAGAGTTACTAGATGGAGGATCTGTTCCACAGAGATGTGCTGGTAAGCTGATTTAGCAGCTGTGCCTAGATACAGGTCCAAACAAACAAGGATCTGAAAGCTGGCTCCAAATCAACAGCCTGGTAACCATTCAGCTACTCTTAGAAAACATTTTGTTTCAAGGCTTAAAGTGCTTTCTATTTTCTGTTGGAAAATCTCCACTGAATTACTGCTATGCACCTTTCACCCAACAGAGGAAAATACGTGATTTCTTTGTGATTTCTTTTTTCTTTTAAATAGTTGATTTAATACTGAATCCTAGTTAGTAATTTGGCATTGGTATGGATAAACTCCCACAATTTCAGAAGCAACTGTTCAAAGAGGGTGACAGGCATTAGTATGCTTTGCAAAAAAAACCCCACACTGATAACTCAGCACATTCTTTTGTGTTTTCTTTGTCAGGTTCTCTAGAAGAAACATTTTGCAACCACACTCACAGAAATTCCTTTTGCCCACACTAAAGAAAGCTATGCCAGCATTGGAGTAAAATTACATCCAGAACTGTAAGGGAAGTAAAACATCCAGGAACATTCCTCTTTCAAAAGTTGGTGGTGAGAATGACAGGCAGCGTCCCCTGAGTTCTAGAAAAGCTCTGAAAATTTCTGTTTCCAAAGCTCCATTTCCAAGAGTGTGTTTGACTGTTGCAAATATCTGAGATCATATAGGTTTAAATATTTTCCTTTAAAAAGTGAAAGCCATGCTGCACCCTCCCCAACAGGAGAATTTCCTAGCTAAAAGTAATAATTATCAGCAAACCCCAGAAATTAAAGGCAAGTTATTAGAAAACATTTGCCCAGTCGCAACAGTTAGGGAACTAAAATTTCTTTATTCCCTTGAACAAGCATGTCTATCAGCCTGACTATCATTTAGATGCAACAGATCCAGCTTCTAGTTGAGGGATCCAGAGATTTATAGGATTTATAAAGTTAATCTGAGGTTTTTAGGTCACTAGACCACATCTGGCCTGCTTTGGTAATGACTAAAAAGTATTATCATCACTGCAAGTAGTTGTGTTCACATTGATGTCTGTGGTGGTTTATGCAACTTGGATGAAGTAAGGGGTTTTTTTGCTAGAAAATGGTCTTGCTCCATTAACTGGAAAAGGTAGATAGCTCCAACATAAAGGAATAAAGTCCAAAAAGAAATATAATCATGGATGAGAATGGAAAAGCCAAACCATCAGGACCATGCACAATCTCTGTCAGGACAAATGAATATTCTCTAGGCTTGAGAGTCTAGTATCCTTCACAACATTAGAAGAAGTCAAAAAAAAGGAAAAAGAGGCTGAGGAAATTTCTATCCTTACTATTGTAAGCCATGTACAACACCTGGAAATGCTTAGGATTCCAACATCTCAGAATATACCTTTATTTTTTTTTTTTTTTACAAATCATACTAGTATTTTTCACTCTATTTTTTTATTTGAGCAATGTAGACTGACAAGTTCTATAAACATTTCTGGAAATAGTCACTTGAATTTTGCTTCACCCAGACTTAAAGCATTGGTATTTATTTTCTTGGATTACTCTCTTCCTTGGGGACAGAGCCAACATCAGAGTAAATGTTATCACTTGAGAATATGAAATGATTGATAACTAGGTTATTCTAAAAAACAAGAGAAAGGAACACTTAGGTACTCTCACAGTAATACTCTAGTATGAATGTGTACCACTGAGAAGTAGTTTTGTAAGTCAGACACCAAATCTGGGCATAAAATAGCTGATTCTCCTGGATCCACTGCACATTTTCTTTGTTTCATGTTTGTTTCATTAATTAAAACAGTTATTACACGAAGTAGTGGAAAACAATTTAGTAAGAACTTATTAGAAAGAAGATATCACAGACTCTCCCCTACAATGCAGTATTTACCTACCTTACTGGGCTGGGCTTCCTTGAAGTAATCCCTTGTGCTTTGTTTTGGACAATTTTTTTCATAAATTCTGCTGAAAATATCCATTTACTGCAATGTTCAATGTGTCAAAGTGCAATAAGAGCAGGGCTGCTCGGATCCACCATGTGACCATGCAGTGTTCAGTTGTGTCCTCTCCTGCTCATCCGCCCTTTACACCTGGACAAGGAGGTGTCTGCTGCCAGGCTGCCTGTGTTTGTGCTGTGTTTGCACAGGGCCTGATTCCACAGAGCCCCTGTCTGTAAACATCGACCTAAGCTCTCTAACTTACATGAGATACGACATAAAAAACGAGATCCCCCTTTTACTTACACATAAAAGACAAAGAAAATAACAGAAAGAGTCACATACAAAATATTAATAAGGAGAGCTTTGAAGATAATTTTGAAGTCAGGAGTTACAACTCAGTGAAAAAGCCAAAACCCTAGAGAAGAGTCTGCCTCTGGATCAGGACAAGGTGAATTTTGGGTGGGAAACAGGACAAGCTCAGTGAAACAGGAAGGTTGGCAGTTACAGAGGACAAAGAAGTGTCCTCGCCAGTCCACATATTTTGCAGCCAGGCCGGTTGGATTTGATAGCAGAGTGCTTCAACAACCTGAAAATTCTATGCCAGACAATTTCAATAGGGGAATGAAGATTTTTACAAAATGGAACAGAAAAAAGCTACCACCCACTCTGCTTGTCTTCCTGCAGAATTTACTACACAGTATTGCCATTTGCAGCTTTCAGAGTACTACACTTTTCAGTCCAGCTTACAGAGTTAGGAATGAGAGACGTGAAGGTGTTTTTAGCTCACTGTACAGCCAGCGGGGTGGGTGAGTATGGGGGAGAGTAAGAGTTTGGTATAGAGGCAGTAGGGAGTGATGTCTCAAGCCCAGCAACAGCTCAAGTGAAATAACTGGCAGTATGGATGCTGACACAGTTGCCACAATGGTGAAAGTTTCTCAAGTCATTGGAATAGGTCACATCTGAAGCTTTTTCATTAGGTTGTCTACATATCCAGGAAAATACAAGTGTTTTGGTTTGACCCAGTGTGTTGTTTTCTTTTTTTTTTCTTTACAACTAAGAACTAGAATTGGATTTTAGATTAAAGCCCTTACTTTGGAAAACAGTTTTGTGCTATAGAGAGCATTCCATAACCTTTACCAAGGCTGCATGAGTGCAGGTCACCTGTAGCTGCAGCTCTGGTATTAGACTACTAAGAACTTGCTTAACAACCAAACATGCTGTGACCACGTCTTTGAACAGGGCTTATTTCAGTATAGCATTAAAGGTTAAATTTCAAACCAGCATATCCCTCAGTTAATGTTTCCTTTAGCCTTTGATGTCTGTTTACTGTTCCACATACCTGTTTCTATTTTAGGTCAGGGGGCATTTCTGTGTAGGTAAGAGTATACATATACAAGAGACTATTTCTGCAGGGATATTATAGAGGGTAATTTTAAGTCCAGGGCACATACTGAGAAGTGGACATGCTGCCAGAAGGATTATAAAACCAGTCATGTGTTTTCAAATCCAAAGGACAGGTTTCAATTAAGCAAAGCCAGGTTTGGCTGGAACAGAAATCAGTGCCAGGTAGACAGGGCTTCTCTGATCCCTCTCCTGCCCCGTCCACCCTTCCCATTTTGTACTTTTGGCCAGCTATGAGATGAACATTTGCTGTGAACTTGCACAAACCCTTGCAGCATGACAGTCTATGGGAAGCAGTTCCAAGGTGAAATGTTTCTATATAGCTGACAGACTAGATTGGTGCAAGAGGCTTGTCAGAGGCTGGCCCATTGCCGAAGATAACCTACCAGTCAGTACTCTGGAACTCACTTGCGTTGAACAGGCAGGAAGATGCTGTGTATTGTGCCATTGTATAGGTTCTGACTCCGTGCCAAAACAAGCTCCTGAAATGGATGCACAGCGCAGCATCTAAAGCACTGCACTGTCCCAACTGTGGTTAAAGGAAAACACTTCTTTCCCTGTTGCTATGTACTTTGGCAGATCTCCCATCCAAAGAATTGTGCTCAAAGTACTCTGGAAACACCTGCCAGGAGACTACTTGGGAATGTTGTTTAAACAAGCCTACCTGCCAACTTTCCAGCACTGTTGACTTTACAAGTACCAAAAACGCGTCCTATTTTAAAACAGGCTTGATGGATAACAGGAACTGGGCCATAAGGATGAAGCACAGAATGTGCTTAAAATCTGCTTGCAGTTTCTGAAACTGCTCAAAGTATGTAACCATCTAATGTACAGACATTTCAATATGTAGCAGTGTACATGATTGGACTCCTGACAGGAACACATACATAATAATGGTATGTGTTGATGCTGTGTGAGGAGAGGAAGGATATGTTTGTCCTACTGTAATTTATTCTAAAAGGGCTCCCACATAATTGTTTTCTGATAAGATGTCTTTTTAAGTGTGTGTACAATATTTTTAGTGGAGCTATAAAAATTTTCAGGGCAAAGGTTTCATGTACAGTGTTTGTTCTCAGGAGAGATCATGCAGAAGCAGAGGTAAAGACAGTAGCCTCTTGCCAGATTTGTCCACTGGAGGGAAAAGAAGGGACAGACAGACAGAAAAAATGTCCTTTTTCACACTCACCCTGACTTAGCATGCACACATGCACACTGACATGGCCAGAGTTATCAGATAGCGATGAAAATACAGTCTGTTTCATTAACATGTGCAATGCATATTTCCAGCTCTTTTAATGGGGAAATTGAATTTCCTTCCATCCCCACTATGCACATAGTTCTATTTCCCCACACACTGTGTTTATTTTCAGATGTAGGTAGCTCAGGGTCCATTTAGTTAAATTCCCACTGGTCTCCTTGAGGATTTCAGAGATCTGTTCACGTCTTTGCTCTTGGCCCACTCCTAATATGTTCTTGTGCTGGAGAACTTGAATCCCATAGCAATTTTCTGTATGTGAAGGTCTGTGTGGTTCTTCCACCCCCCTCTCACTGGTTCAAGTAATAGCCTTAGTCCATAAATTTAATCTATTCAGGGAACTTCAGCAAACATGGAAAATGGCTCTCTAAAGGATCATCTTAGGCACAAGGAGGAGGCTCAGCCTCTCAGACTCAATCATCCACACTAAGCAAGTTCAGTCCTGCAATAACTCCAAGAAAGGCTGCTTTGCAGTTCTTGCTAATCCATGGATGTATCAAAATACTTACATCTAAAGTTGTAATTAACCTCCAAGAATATGCAGCAAATCAATGAGTGTCCATCAACGTGGCAAACAGCGAGTTCTTTCAAGGTCTCTCAAAACTTTCCCACTGTTGACCCACAGCAGTGAGGAATACATCTGCCATTTGTAATGCAGTATTTTGTGAACTTTAAAACTGTTCTAACCAGCGAAAATCAAGAAGCTGTCTGGAGTGCTCTTTATGTCCAGATAAAAAGAAACTGTCTGCTGTGCCAGCAGAAGTATATAACTCCATCCTGAAATATTTACAGCCTTATTGGGCTGCATTTTTCTCTATCTGAAGCCAAAGAAGTACTTCCCTAAGACTACTGACTTTGTAGGTCTATTTATATCCAGCTTCACTTGAATATCAATGGAATGATTCTTGTTGACTTAGGTAGGAGCTGGATCAATGATCATATCACTGAAGTCATAATTCATTGGACAAAAGGCTCACAAAATTTATCTGCAGCTACTCGGTCACTAATCAGTGGATAAAACTTTTTGCTGACCTTTCCACTGCAGACACCTGTGCCATTAGAACAGTCCCAGCTGTTATGTAACAATTTAGAAAATGTTCACAAATATTGTTATCCAACTTTTCATCATGTAAAGTGCTCTGGCTCTATCACTCCATCTCAATTGTGGAAAAGGCAGAGGTATCCCTGATGACTAGAGCATGATGAGTACTGCACAACAGGCTCCATGGGAAACACTGAGAGCTTTAAGCTTGGCTTGAGGACACTTAGCATTTGTTTTTGCAAGCTTCCATTTCTCATGTGCAGTATGCTGTCAAGGAGAGAGTTTATATCCTCAAGCCAGTAGAAGACATGAAAATGCAAAGACCTCCCATATCCTTAATTAACAGCTGAAATCCATAGATGTGTGGAAGGGACAAGTAAAGCCAACAGAAGGCATGCACATGTGTTAGCTATCCTTTTTTATTTTCTGTAGTGAGATTACTTGGCTTTATATGTAGTTTCCCTTTTCTAGTGTGGTGTCTGTGATTTCCTTCACTGACATTACAATCTGATAGCTCAGTCCATCTTTGCCTACAGTGATTTTTGTTTGTTTGTTTACTTTTCTACAGGAATGCTGCAGACTTTGCTTGGTTTTCTGGCTTCCACTACATCTGAATTTCTTTTCTTCTTTTCAAAAATATAGAAATCAAAACCAAAATTGTGTCTGGTAAAAAGATTTTTAACAGGAATACTGCTCTAAGGTATTTCTTTTTAAAAGCCTTTATGGTATTAAAGAATATTTACTGCACATAAAAGATATGCAGTATTTGATATTCCTGCAAGGTTCAGACCTCCGTCTTCATGGGAGGAAATTTTGTTGTAGTTATTATGAGCACTTTTATCCATTGTCTAATTCTTTCCTGTATTTCAAGTACAGGAGAATGAAGAATTAAACTGATTAAAATCAGAAAATTTTATTTTTAAAAGCTAAACAAAATTTTTGAGGTGAACTGTCCTATACATAGCATTCTTAAACATGAGAATTTTTCAACACTCTGAAACTGTAATACTTTCTTTTATAAGGTATTGTGCTTGCATACTCTGAAAGATACTTGAGATACTTGGCTCAGGTTTATCTTCTATGTGTAATGAAGCCTATAAAGCAACACGATAACAGATACTAAATTACAACAGAAAATACAAGTGAGAGGTGGAGGTTATATTCAGGGTTGTTTGTGATGTCATATTATGTTTATCAAGAACCCAGTTATTATATTTCCCATATTAAATTTTGCATTTAGAAATCTCTTTTCTGTGTCAGAACATACAGACTACCATGCATATGGGAGCCCTTTCTCTAAAAATGAGGGTCTTTTAGTTCCCAGAGAAACAATAATTTGCAAGCAGTTACTGAATGCGGCTGTAATCTTGATAATTTACTCAAGAAAACTTTAATCTTTCACAAAGCAGCACACCGAATTTTTGGAGTGGTCTTGAAGACATAGGTGATTGGGAACTAAGGACTTCTAACCAAAAAGCCTCTTGAATCTTAGAGCTTTGGGAAAATCAGATTAAAAATTATGAGAAGTTCCTTAATTTTATTTTGGTGTTGACAATTTTGCTTCATCAGAAATGCTTTAATTTTTATTCTGTCTTCTTTCTCTCTCTAATTTTTATAGTTAGGATGGAGCTACAAAGACCCAGTCATTTCATTCAAGCAGCAACTAGAGCCTAGTTGCTTTCAGAATTGACTGTATTTGACTTTAACCACAAAACATAGGTCTTAAATGCTGGCTGTTGCTGGCAACTTTAAAACTCTAAAAATAGGAAAAAAGATTCAGCTAAGAATTACAGAGCAAGTTGCTGCAACTTCACCAAAAAATAGTGTCAGATGTATCTGTCCTGGGCAACTGTTACTGCAGGAGACTGTAGAATTTTTTGTAGTAGATGGGTCAGAGAAGGGTTGTTAGTGAGAACTGGTAACTTCATGACAACTTGATCAGCATGACAAAAACCAAAGTGTATGAAGAGTACCATGAAGTGTTGCTGACACACAAGAATTCCTAATCCTAAAATGAAAATTTGTTGGAGTTGCTCCAAGGTATACTATTGTTCAGTGTCTGATGTTGATCCTGCAACATTTGATTTTTGAAGGATGGGAAAAACCTGCACTGGACTTCGTGTCTCTATAGGAAAGAAGTAAAGTGGTTGTAAGAACCATCTACCTTGGTCTTATGAAATCTGAGGACTTCTGAACATTATATGCAATTTTGGCTGGACAGCTTGAGTCAATTCCAGCTCCCTTAGCAGTAAAAAATAAAAAAAGAGCAGCGGAAGAGAACCTGTTAGTGTATCCCCTAGAAATAACAACAATAAAAAAGTGGTATGCAATGATGTGGTGGTATGCAAAAAGGAATGGTATGGCCATAGAAATACAGTAATAAACAGCAGAGAATTTTATGTACCAGCAAAAGTAATTCTCTCCTACTCTATTACTGACCTCTTGTTTTTCTGTTGAGGCCAAGAAGCAAGGGAACGAAGCATTGGGCCCAAATCAAAGCAGACATGTAAGAAGCCTTCTGGGACAAGAGCAATATCCCCAACCAGCCAGATCAGGCAAGAAGACCACACATACTAAGGGACCAGCTCTCCCTGCCCCTCCATGTGCTCTGCTTCTCCTCATTACCTGCCTGTGCTTCTGGTTATAATCATGGCAGGGTGGCTGAGGCATCACTAAATGGCAGGAGAAAAGAGAGGAGAGACAGGGAGAAGAGTAAACATGGACTAGTACCAGCAGCAGGGGCTCTTTGGGTCCAGGACTCCCCAGGAAGTATCCAGATGGGGCAGCCCCATCTCTCTGATTGTGGCATGTAGCCCAGGTGGTGTTCTGGTGACTCTTTACTTACCTGATAGTGTTAAAGCCTTTTGCTGGAGTCATAACAGCACTTCTATGGAAAGTGCTAATCAGGTTCTTTTCCAGCAACTAACTCCAGCAGCACTGACAATCAACTTTTAATTTATGGCCACTACCCTGCTCTCTTAAAACACATTTTTTTTATTACCCCGCTGTTTTGTAGTGGTGTCTGTTCCATTTTGATACACATGCAGATGCAAACTGTAACAGTTCTATTTATTCACAGATTTTATATCTCTAACAGTTTTGCTGTTCTCTACATTCTGACAGGCAATGCTATCACAGTTTACTGGGCACAAAATACCAGTCTTGAAACAATTCTGCCTTTTTTTTTAATGAAGATACTAATGAATGTGGAAAATGTCTCAAGTTAATTGGTTCCTCTCAGAGGGACTGGAATGGGAAAAGGAAATGACAAGGGAAATAGGTATAAAAATAAACCATTCTTGTGCTCTAAATTTCCTGATCCCCTGGAGTTTTTCATAAGCTGAAGTAAAGGAAAAATCTCACAGCTGGTGCATTTTTGCATTTTAGATGCATATGAATAGGAATATTTATGCTTAAAAATACCAACATAATTTTGAACCACCATTTTCTAATTGCAGCTGATATATGCTTCG
Source organism: Thryothorus ludovicianus (assembly GCA_013397245.1). Taxonomy (NCBI): domain Eukaryota; kingdom Metazoa; phylum Chordata; class Aves; order Passeriformes; family Certhiidae; genus Thryothorus; species Thryothorus ludovicianus. The sequence goes on along the minus strand of VZTB01008920.1, from coordinate 323,459 downwards.
TATGTTTCTTGGCGGCTTCATTTGGAAAAGACATAGGGACCTCAAAAAGTGTAGGATTTCATTAGGAAAAAAAAGCAGCACAGGCTGCTGTATACATTGAGAAGCTTGCCAAGCCTATGGGAAATCAGAGGAACAGATTGGCCAGCCTCCTTCTTCCAAGCTCCATCTCTGTGAACTAAACTCAAGAACATTTTCTTCCTGGGACAGAAGAAAGTCTTATGTGCCTAGGTAAAAAAGAACAGTATGTGCTTAGGCTAAGCCAATCACCCAAACTCGTTTTCCATAAACAAGGCTCTGCTACGGAGACATAACTGTGTTTAATCCTGTCTGGATGACTTCATTTGCTAAGCACTCCAGAGCTTGCCATAGACCATGTGATTCACCCAGCTCCATTCACTCTGGAAAGTGGTTCTCTCTTTGACTCTGAAGCAGCAAAAAAAAGGTCATTTATCAAAGCAGCAGAATTAACACTGGGTCATGAATACCATAAAAAGTATATCTCGCCTTCAGGAAAAGTCTTTCCAAACTGTTGTATTTCATTGTTTTTTATCCTTTTCCTGCTGTTTTAAAATAATCTCAACCCACTTCCAACATGGATTCACAGCAATTCCAGCTACTGGATAACAGTAAGAATTTCATACTGAACATAAAAGAATTCCATGTTTTGATTTCTTACCCATGTCATATTTTTAGGACATTATATAACTGCTTCATACAACAAATAATTTTTAATTAACCTCTATGCATTTCTATTTTTTTTCCTCCCCCACTACATAGAAGAGCTTTCCCTATGCATGGCAGGCGGGTTGGAACCAGATGTTCTCTAAAGTCCTTTCCAAGTGAACCAGAAAAAGCTGGATTTTGAGTCCCTTTATGACTTATGTCGTAACTCTCTTTGAGCTAACTCGAGCATGCAGACTACTGAGAAGTAAGAATTGACTCGAAGACAGTGCAGATTTTGGCTCTGAAGGTGAGGCTTTCAGACCTGCCAGTGAACGTGAGGTGCCACACAGGTTTCTCAGGCTGAACTTCTCTCCACCATACCCTTGAGCTAGAAATGCAGGCCAGGGAGCAGCAATCCCTGGAGTCTAATTAACAGATCCTGGCTTGCAGTGTGGGAAATGCCTCCATGATGAATTGCGCTTTGCTGCACTGAACAATCTGCTCTTAAAACATAAAATGGGTGTGCTGATTGTAAAGTGGGGATCTGTTTTATTTTTACAGAACTAAGGAGCATTTACTTACGTGATTATGAATGGGGACAGGGCAAACTGCTAGAACTCTTCAAGAGTTGGCTGCAGCAGTAATCAGTGATTATTAGTGTGGGCAGAAATCTGATCTGGATCATAACAGACGTGGACCTCAGCAAAATCTACAAAACCTGAACTTGTCATATGTCTGCTGCACAACAGAGTGAAGTGCAGCAAAGAGGGTCCAGATTTGGAACAGAGCAAAGCAGTTCAGAAATATCCATCATGGTGATGCGCCAGATACTGTTTTAGATGACTTGGCTGTATTTTGTTAATATATAATTCATTTACGTTCACAGTTTACATAAAGAGGTCTGAAGTATGTTCCCTGTAACTCCTATACCACTGTCAGATTCTTTTAACAGATCAGGACACCAAAAGTGATGCCATGCCTTGAATGTGGAAAACCAAAGATCTCTTTCTAGTGGGAGATACTGAAACCTAGTCTGAACCAATGTTATTCTCACACTTGGACCTTCAGATCCTGGGACTGGAAAACATTTTCCAATACAAATTCTGTCATAAATGACACATTATCCTTAAAAATGACACATTGTCCTTAAAAATTTTAATTTAACCAAAAAATAAAATTAAAAAAAAAAAATAGTGGAAGATCCCTTACAAGAACAGACCTGAGTGTGCGGATCTGGAGGGCAAGTTTCTCAGGAAGGGATGAGGAGGGTGAGCAGATAAGGCACTGACCACTAGTTATAATCCAACAGAAACAAGGCACAGTATGTGAAGTAATTTGCAAAATACCAAGATATGGTCAGCTAGTCCTAAGGAAATCTCATAATGTATATTCATGTTGGATTTTCAGGGGGATGAAAGACAATTTTTTAAGAGGTGTGCTGTAGCTTATTCAAAAGTTTTGCTGTTTCTTCTGTTGGCTTAGTATTCATATGACTTTCAGAATGATTTTAAGCTTTTTGTGATCCCAAATATTGTAAACTCTGCTGGCTTTCGTTTGTTTGTTAATTGCTGCTCAGTTGGACCTAAATTCTGGGACAGTGTCTCTTGTAGAGAGATCAGTATCTCATTTCTCCTTTTGTGGACTTGGCTTTTATTCCTTTTGCTAATCTCACTGAGATTGCCTGTAAATCATTCCCACCAGGGCTGTGCTTCTCATTTTCTTCTTTTGTTTCTAGATTATTTTACTGCCTGTCTTCCTCTAAGGAACAATTCCTGCAGCCAGGTCAAAGGGCTTCTTCAAAAGGCACTTATTTAAATGCCTCTAAAAATTGAAAGGAAGACAACAAAATATACAAATTTGATGTGCTCAACACAGAAAGGAGTAAAGGGAATGAGAAATGGTGATACCTGAGGAAATGAACAGCACCACCACAGGGTCCTACCCAGTCTCACTGCACACCAGCCCTGCTGCCTTTGTACAGGTTGGCAGGCAAGAAAGGGCTTAGTTATTCAGCTGCCCTCTCCATGTCACAATGGCCAACTTTCTTTTTAGATTTTACAATGCAGACATCAGTACCTTTAGATAGTATAAAGCATCACTTTCCCTAGCACAGGAGAATTACATACATATATGCATACCCTTCTTTTGATGACAAATGCTGTCACCAAAATTATAAGAAGCTGCTATAGTTTGGAAAGAAAAATATATTCCCTACTAAAATGTGAATTATGTACTAAATCTATTTCCTGTCACATCATGATTCAGAAGAGTTCCACGCCCTCAGTGTCAAAGGCTGAGTGTATTCTGTGCAGAAAGATGTTTTTTAATCAGGTTTTGCAGGGGGAAAAAAGCCAATAAAATCTGTTTGCCTTTTTCACACCTCAAAAAATGAAATCTCCTAAAAGAAATTAATAACAGATGGAAAAATAAAAGACTAGATTCTTGAAACTAATAAAAAATAGTTATGATTCCCAGTTAAGCCTGCACTGAAGTAGCAAGAAATATCAGACTTGCCTAGGCAGTTTGAAACTCCCAACATAAAATGCTGCAAGCAAAATTTGGGCTACAATCAGGTCATCATCACACAAAGGATATTAGGAAGATAGCAAAGGGAATTTTTTTTTTTGTTATTCAAATGAAGTGTTTATCAATGTGCACAAGCCAATCCCACTCCTCACTAGATACTGAGATTCTCTGGTTATGAGAAACTGTTCTTCAGAATAACCTGATTGGAGCTGCTGGATTAGACCTTAAAGGACTTGCAAGGAAAAACTCCAACAGTTTTTCCCCAAATTAACACTCCCAAATATGTTGTCCAAAATCTAAATTTCAAGAACTTCACCTGTTCTATAGATAAGAATTTTTTCTTTCCTATCCAGCCACTCTTACTGCTCGAACAGGAAAAAGAAAACAAAAGTCACTATTTAGGCTAATGATATGTCTTAAGGATAAAGAGGGAAAGAGAAAGTCCTACACCTTGATTAAAATTTATCTGTCACTGTGGTTGATTCTGTGCAGTTCTTGTGAGTCAACTGTAAATCAGCCCAGTTAAAATATCATGCTAAACATATCATTCCTTTCTACTGCCATGACATTTTGACTTTAGAAAAAATAATGTCAGCCCCTGTCATCTGGGTTTGCTTGGTAATATCTCTTTTCCTTTTTGGCCCGTGTGTCTCTCACTTTCCCAGCGAGTGTCTTGCTGATGGAAATTCTTGTACTTTGGCTTTTCCCCTAATAGTTCCTGTAAATGTCTTTTTTTAAAGACAGTTGACGTTGCAAAATAAATGAGGAGAGGATATACCGTAAATATCACATTAAAATCATGTTTCTGAGAAGAGATAGGACCATTCCAAACGAAAAGTGAAACTGTCCCAGTCCCGCAGCTGGACTGAATGTGACACAGAGATTTTAGCTATTGCTGGGCTAAGACGAGATGTGGGTCCTAGGCATTTTCCTAGAAAACCAGAATGGACAGCATTGTAAGTCGGAGAACTCACACATCCCCATCCCTCTTAACCTTTCCAGTTTCCTTCTTCTAAAACGAATCCATATTGCCCACAGCATGGGGCTTTTATCAAAATGACTGAGCAGAGACAGGGTGGGGATCCTGTTATGGCAGGGTGTGTTTCTCTGTGGTTGTAAAGACTCATCCCTCCATTGTATTTACAGGAAAAGAAAATCAATCTTATGAGCATGTCCTTGTCTTAACCCAGTTTCTGTACACACAGATAAGAATGAAATCCAGACTCCCCACCTCCCCTGGGCTTCATCTTATTGACTGTAAACCTCTAGATCGGCCACATGCTCTATGGCTGAGATATTACTTGTAAATTGGTAACAGAATTCTCAAGGAAGTAAAATATTTATAAAATCATGGATAAATCTGGATCAAAGTATTATCTCAGATTTTAAAACAGTCAGCTGAGTTAGGAAATAGTAGAAATTTCTTTAACTCGTAGACACTATTGAAGGACAATAAGTTAAAAAACAAATCAAATCTGCAGAGTAAGTTTTAGTCTAAAGCTGAATAATTCTTATTAGGAACATGGAAAGCCACATCATCCTCAAAGCTACTCCATTGCGCAGCTTTGACACTCTGGGCTCACACCCAGACCTTTTTGCTCCAGAGCTTTTCTGGCCTCTAGATGCAGTGGAAGAGCCTTGAAAACTTCAGAGCAGTGAGGAGGGAGCAAGGACCATACCCTGAAAATTAGTTACAAGAGTATATTAAAATTGAAGTCCAGGTGCATTGTCTGATTAAGGGAGATGCCTAATGAATAAACTGGATGTATAGGAGCTCTGGTGGAGTGAAGTATTTCTCCAGACCAATCTCCTTAAGAAAATGTTTCCATTTTTTACTGCTAAGAAAAATAAAAATTGTCACACTTATCCAGTTTGTCAATGGGCTACACCTCCAAAGTGCCTTACTCCAGCTCCACCAGTATGCTTTCTCCTCAAGTGTCACCCCAGATGACCCAAGGGGAGGAATCACATTCTCTGGGTCAGTCAGTTCAAGGAGGACCAGAGAACTCCTCCATCATTGACAGGGTTTCTGCTGCGCCCCGACAGCATGAGCTTGGCTGAAGGTTTGGCAAACACCAAGTGACCTGTGCAGCTCAGCAGCCACCAAAGCAAGCTGTGTCCCTGCAGAGTGCTTCTTAGATTTGAAAAGGCAGCTTGATTTCTGCACCTCATGTGGCTTACCCCACCAGAAACCTGTCATGAGGGTCCAAATTGCACAGACTTATGAAGAAAGAGAAGCCAGATAAATATGGAAAGACCAGCATGATTCCTGCTAAGGACACAGTCCTCTTGGACTGTCACACAGCCACTGCAGCACAGGATTAACAGAACTCCTTGCTGACAAATTTTCCCGCTTTTAGGCTTGCTACTTTTGGGTGCTAAGAATAGTTTAAATAAAATTTCTTTTTTTTAATGTTTTTAGCTTATACTTAATACTCAATCCTTAAAAATTTATTAGAGATTTTTTTTTAACAGACACAGAAACCAAAGACAGTGGTACAGAGTGATTTTTCTTAAAATGATGGAAGAATTATGGGGAAATATCTGATATGAAATAGGTAATTGTAGGTGTATCATTAAGGCTATGAAATAACACAAACAGATATGACCATTTTGAACGGGATATTTTGGGGGAAAAAAAGTTGTAAAATAATTCTCCTAATATTTTTTTTTTATTAAAATTATGCCTTTTTCACATAGTCCCTCTTCTCCTTTTCCAAAATGAATGATTATGGTCAAAATATTCTTTTGTTGGAAAAGGGTTTTGCAAGTGCTCACAGAGCAGTTCCAGTCAAGAACGCGGTTTCATTCTTACAGTTGATACTACGGTGTTATTTTCCCTCACACATAGGGAGTACAACCATTAACAGCATGGTTATGGGATATGGACAGGCACGGTTTATCAAAGTTTCACAAAGCAGCATTCTTTAACAGAACTTTGCTACCCAGAATATCAGAGATTAAGGCAAGACAAGGGAGAAGCAACCAGGTAGCTGCTGTAGAGACAGAGAACAAAGCTGAGAGGAGTTTTCCCTCTGATGCACAAAGCAGTTGGAGGACAGGCAATGTGCTTGGCAGAAATGAAGTGGCTGCATTTTTTAAAGTGTGGGAGGAAGCTTACATGAAGGTACACAGACAAAAAAAGGGGGATGAGAAGATGGAGGAAGTTGTCCTGGGGAACAAACATGCCTGAAAACTTTGAGCAGTGCTGCCTGACTTGCAAACTCAGCAGTGCTCTGTTTAGTCCATTTATAGTGCATCGAATAGTACTGTGGAAGCCTGTGGAACTCGACTCCTTCTCTGCTCTGCCATCATGTTAGGTTAACAGATGGATGTAGTTGCACAAAAAGATTAAAATGCTGGGAACTTTGAAAGCATGCAGTGTTTACTGGTAACTGTCAGCTTTCTATCTCCTACAGCCATTTTGCTTCCTCACATGTAGATGTATTTACATAATTTCAAAATGCCTATTATCAAGCTGACTGTTATTTTACCTCTGGAGTGGTTACTGTCTATTATGTAAACATAACACTGCTACAATTTATAACAATCCTGTTATTTACCCAATAGAATGTGTAACTGTTCCAAGTGAGCCATTACCGACTGCCACGTAAAGTTAATTCATCTTCAGCTGCTTTTGCAAGAGTGATTTGTAACAATGCTTAACATTTCAATAGTGCCATGCAAGTTGGAAGATCTCAGTGCATCTTATAAACATTAATGAATGAATTTAGAATTAAAAGCAGTCCTGTGTGGCAAGAATTAGGACTAACCCGATAATTCATAACCAGGTCCTAGTTCAGGAATAAGTTTAATTGTGGGCACTGACTTCAATGTGGCTGCTTATGTGTCAGAAGCTTCACACATACCCAAGTTCACAGGTGACTGCAAATCTGCAGTGTCCATGACATTCATTTTTTATCTCTTTCTGTTGGCAGAACACACTCAGCTTACAATCTTAACACAGGAATTCTCTCTGCAAAGCAGTCTTAATTCTGTAAGACATTTGGTTTGAATTTCATGCACACACACTGCCCCCAACCACACAGTGAGTTCATTCTTTTCAGGTTCCTTGTATTTTGTGCTAACTCTTCCCAGAAGAGTGCTCCACCCCACTGCACAGTGCTCTTAGAAGTGCTGGAGGGAGGCAGATGGTAAAGTCAAGCAGAGCTTTTCCAGCTGGGCAGCAAGGACACGGCTCTGTAGTCAGGCATTTCTGCTTGCTGAGGGTTTGGAGCCTTGAAAGTTGTTAACAGAGAAAATAGCTGCAGGTGTCCAGACTAGAATGTTAAAACTCCACGTGTCCAGTGCAGAACAGTGACATACTGGGGAATAGTAAAAAAGCCTCACCTGCAGTTACTATTTTTCATTTTAAATCCAAGATTTTGCATTACTAAGATATGCCATGACCAAATGGTACACCTCAGAAGTGCATTTTCTTATGACAACTTATTTGGGAATATGGGAAATGGAAATGAAATTTTATATTAACTCCATTATGAACTTATATATAAAAGAAGCCCAATTATCCTCTAAATTGTGCTGGCTCCTGAAACACTAAAAACAGTGGAACTACAGCAGCACAAACAAGAAGAAAATTCTATCTTCTTATTTAAATTAATAAAAAGTAAAAAATGCTCAATAAAATGCTCTATTACAGTGCCTACAACAAATAGTAATAAGTCAATTTAAAAGAGCTCTGAAGAGACATCATCACTTATGCATGATAGCATTTCTCCAGGAGACAAGGCGTAGTGAAGTAAGTCAAGCCTTTTCATTTTAAGAAATGGAATAAGTGTTTAAGCTCTAAAAATTAACCAGGTTGCTACTGCTGAGTTATACTGGATTGTACTTTGTTCTGCAAATCTGTTTTTAAATTACACAAAATACAAGCAAATGTTCTTTTGCATTTGCAAAAGAGCATACACAGTGTATAACTGCTCTAAGTAGCAGACACTGTATAACATACTTATGACCAGGGATGAATTTTAGAACAGAAACTCTTGTACTAAAAGTTTTCACAGAAGCAAATTCCTACACAAGCGGTGCATGAATATCAGATGGTTTTCTATGTTTCCAAAGGTGCCAGACCACTGAAGGTATCTATGAACAACATTTCAAGTTCATATGCAGTTGTGCCATCTTAGACGGTGCATGGGAGCCAGGTTGCACAAATACAGTGCATCGAGCAAACACAGGTTGGAGAACTGAGATGTGCCTGAGACAGCCTGGCAACAGCTTGGCATCCTGTGGGCTGGCAAACAGGGTAAAGCAGTGCATATCAGGAAAACAACTCACAGGAAGGCTACCCTTAACCTTCCCTCTACTTTATTATACTCTCTTATTTACTGCTGCTTATAGCTTTTCATTCACCCTGCCATGATATGGGAGAATGCAACATCTGGAAAATTGGTGAAAGTGACATCTTTAAGACTTAATGAACCTGTTTTTTGTCTGGCAGCTGGTCGACCTAGCTGCACCTCCATTTAAATCCATGGAATTAAGCCATCCATTAAGTCAAAATAGTTTTGATCAATGTTTGCGTAACTAATGAAAGCATAATTTCCATAGTCTCTCACTAGTGATAGTTAATTTTCTGTGGTGACTGAGCAAAGGCTTCCTAAAGTAGGACTCATTTTATTAAAAGCTGAATTCTGGGTTTCATGAAGTTGATGACAGAATGCTCACTGCTTCTGATCCATTTTCCTGGCTTTTCAAGGATATCTAAGTATTTTAGAACGGACAAATGCACAGTCTTACAGTACAGAGCAACATTGATGCAAAAGATGAAGATGAACGATACACTCAAAAAATAGAGAAATTTGAATATCCCTTCTTCTGTAGATTTAATATAAGTCAGGTTCTTCAATATTGTATGGATATGGATTATATTAAAGAGTTTGAGAACAATCCCTAAGTAGTGAATTGAACAATATAATTCAAAAACATAATACAAAAGTGAATTAGAAATCACAAGATATGAAAGACTCGAGAAAAAATTAATGGTCATGCTCTCATAGCTCCTAATGATAAATGATGTCTCACATGCAGATAAAAAATCCCTTGCCTTTTGTTTATAATGAGTTTTTCCACTTTATATAACTGACATAGAAAAAGAGGACTCGAAATATTCCTAATTACAGAGAAATTCTGATGTGGAACATATATCTCATTTCCTTATGCTCCTCTTATTGCTTTTCTGAGAGATACATGAAGTGCCAATTTGAAATTCAGCAGAAGTGGTTGTATTCCAATGCTCCCCAAACCTCAGAGGTTTGTATGCAGCTGTGACCGGTGTATTAGCAAACACAGTTATTTGAAACCTAAATGTATGGGTCCTCTGTCCTGGCTCATGGACCACAGCAAAAGATGTAAAAAAGGTTTACATTTTATCTTTCAGCATGAAAGGTGCTGCGGGACCAGGTGAAGGAGCCTCCCCCATCAGCACAGGTTGTGGGAATGACCCTATTACAGCTCCTCTCAGAGCTGCCTCTGAAATGGCAGTCCTCTAAAATGGGAACAGGCAGAGGAGAGAGTGCTAAATCTGTATTTTCTTTCTCATGGTCCATTGACAAAACACACTTTTGAGAGGTCTCAATTTACAGTGGGAGCCATTCAGACCTAAAAGCACAAAAATACAGGAAAATCAAAGAAGTTTTTTTTTTTAAATCTCTCTTCAGTTTCTACACTAACTAACCACAGTGACTGAAATCAAAGACCAGAGTTTATGGTACTGCCAACAAAGATTTAGAAGTTAGAAACTCTGAAATTTTTCGCTAGCCTTTTATGAGCAATACTTTAATCAGAATACTTCCAAGGGTCTCTTCCCCATTTGATTTTTTTCTCTGTTCCTATACTGATTATATAACAATAGATCTACCAGTGAAAAGCCTCAAGTGACATGAGATTTTCAGAACTTTTTTTCCCACCCATCTTCCATTTTGGCAACTTTCACTCATTTCAGGAAGCAAAGGGGAAGTAAAGTTCAAATGAGAAGAGAATGAGTGAGTTTCAAATTACCATCTTCCAGAAAACTGACCTCCTCTTACATGTGTTCCCATCATAGTGGAGAGATTTACAGAGCCTCTTTTCCTTCCTCTTGCAATTGTAAAACTTCACACTTAACGCTCAGGCATCCCCATTTCATTCCTTCCCAAATGCCTTTCAGTCAACACAGCAGCTTGACTGCTCTTTTAACCACACAGTTTAGCAGCCTTACTGCCCAGCACCATGCCCCTCTTCAGAAACAGATGGTGTTTCTGGATGAGAAATTTCAAGGGCATGTCACAAACACTCATGATCTGTCACTATGCTTTCCACACCTACTTTGGGCACCATGAGATTTGCCTCCTGCAGTTGGCTTTTGACATCCTCCTGAAAAGGCTATAGTTGGCTTTATTTCCACCCAAAATCAGGCATTTAAGTGAGGAGCCAGAATCAGAAGCATATTCACTACCTGTGGTAGATGATTTGCCTTCTGGAAGACCTTAAGCACGTCCACAGACAGATCCTTATGTAGGTACAATGTGTCAGCCAGAAAAGAAACTGCAAGTTTAGGTTTGCTTATCCATTTAATTCCATGTGAATACTCACAGACTTACAGCTAAGTTTATTTGTCTATTTCGTGGGATCAGAGTGCTTAAAATTCAGCAGGATTAATGCTGAACATCTCAAAGGATAGCATTTTTCTTCCTTTACTGTTGCTGTGTAATTACAATAAAATTGATACCTATTTACCAGAATTTGGATTTCTTCCTCCTACAAGTCATGCTTTGCCAGTATAAAGTGCAATTGTTTGTAATGAACCACACAGACTTTAACCTACTAGTCCTGCTCATTTAAGCACACTACTTATTTTTGTGGCTGAGACATTTGCATTATCATCATACATTAAATCAATGTCCTTTGGATTTGTTGCCTGCAGTCTTGGCTTGAAAGCACAGGTTGAGCTTCTATCAATTCCATTTCTTTCCACATCAAATTCTTTAGAGTCCATAGAGAGACATGGGGTAACCACTAAATATGAGATTCGGCCAAAATCTCATAAATGGTTTAAGCACTCCATCCAGCTGCAGAATATGTCTATATGACAGTTTTGGTTTTGCCTGCACGGATATGGCTGTAAGAAGTGGCTTCCTAGCAAAGTCTGAAGAAAAGGCCACAGTCTAATGACTTCCTATTTGTAGAAGCGGCTTTAGGCAAAATTATTCTTAAAAGCTTCAGTTTAATTGTTGAAGTTACAGACTTTTCTAAGGAAAAGAGAAATGCAAAGATGCAAAGGTAGAATAGAATTTCTTTTTTTCCTGGAAAAATCTCATCTGCTTCAAAACACCTAGATTAAGGTTTACCCAGAAATCACTTTTGTGGGTTTTGAGGCTCCTGGAAAGTGGTTAAATACCTGTGAGATGGCAGAGTAGGCTCCACTCAAGTACTGAAATGAATCAGTCCATGGTTTTGATAAGGCTGAAGGAAAGAGTCTTCTGATTGAATCTGGAAAACTGCGCCTCTCACCCATAAAGAGATACTGTGTATCTCTCCAATAAAGGTTGTTACTGTCTATTGACTGGAAACATTTTTTTAGAGTCCCATGGATAGGTGGCAACGAGATCCACTTCGGAGAGATCACACAGGAGCCCTGCACAGGGATCTCCACACAGTGTGAAGGGCCACTGCTGTCCAGCTCACTTTGCAGTCAGTCAGTGGTAAATGGGTAAATATTTTACTGTTCTGGTCATTTTCACTAGTACTGAAAATGAATTTCCTATCATAACATTTTACTTACAAAGTAGAACAGTAAATAAGGAATGAATTCTGAAAAAAAAAAAAAAAAAGCCTCCTTGTGTCCCACTAGTTCCATCAGCATGGAGAATGCTCTCTAGGCTTCAATACAACTGTAAATTTCCCCACACCACATTGCATTTACCACTAGTACCACTAGGATTTCCAGGATTAAGCTGTCCAAACCTCCGTGTGAAACAACATTCTCCACTTTTCCCTCTTTATCAAAGTCCCCACAGACATGGGATTGCATAGTCACAGACTCTGGCTCTGCTTTTACAGTACATCTCCTACAACATCGCTTTAGCTTTTAAAAGTGTTGATTGTTGCAGCTCCAGGGGCCTTTTCAATATAGGGATAAATGTTTTACATTCTATTTCTGCCAAATGTAGAGAACTCTTTATAAATTGTACAATTTTAACTGGAGCTTTTTTTAAAAAAAATATATGTATGATTATAAGAGAAGCATCATCCTGTGGGAATCCTGCCAAATGACTCCACATCTACTTCTTTTTCCTTTAGTGCTTCTGAGAAAAATACATCAATTAATAGGATGAGGGGAGGGGGACAAATCTAGGGTTTCACTTTGGGAAATAGGGCTCATCTCAGCTAGCTTTAGCTACCTTGGACACAGGCAGTCCAAGCCACTCTTGCAGGACTACTCATTCTCTCTTAAGAGAGTTGGGTTGAATGAGTCTCTGGAGCAGCCTGTCTCTGTTCCTCCATCTTCAGAAAGAATGAGGATAATTCATGTAGATTAAAGGGTGATATTATTTAACATAGAAGAGTTTAAGATGTGATTAGTATGATCCTTGTGCTGAAGCTCACTCCTTGCACGAGAGAAAAAAAAAAAAGAGTAAATGTAAATTTTGGTAAGTAACTAATGGGGTCTATTTTCCTTTTAATGCAGGATAAGTTTCAAGCCTCTTTTTGTACCCACTATTTCTAATCCATTGCTTAAATTATGAATTCTTGCTCCCTTATGTACCTAGATTTTGCTCTTATTTACAAACTAAAATGTCTCATGTTTGGTCCTGATATTTTGAGACATCAGACATTATTATGCATGTGAATAAATATCTGAGAACCTTCCTTCAGGCTGGAAGGAAAATGAAGCACTGCAGGGCTGAGGGAGTGTCCTGATGACTGAAAGAAGTCAAAAGAGAGGGAGATAATCTTAAAGATGCCAGATGATCAATATTTTTGTGACTCTGTTAAGTGATTATATTCACTCTAGAGTCAGATTTGTGCAAGTACAAATCTAGGAAAAATGCCAAACAAAATCATTTCAGTTTGGGGAATTGTTTCTCATGCAGAACAATAAAAATTTAAAGTACTCCTCCCCAGCTTTCAATTTTCTGTTTCTCTGGCATCTTTACAAACAACATTACAATACAGTGTAAAATAGTGGTGGTTTTTAGCCATGAGTAAGACTATTTAGTTTGAGTTTGTCTGTTGCTTTTCCTTCAGGCCAGAGGAAACATTTGCATGCATGAAGTCTTGTCTGCTCTCCAAGCGTTTCAGCTGGTCTAATGCACACAGTGGCCTCTCCCTTCAAGGCTGTGGTTGCTTTCAAGAAGAGCATACAGACACCTCTAGTGTCAGAAGTTAGTGTAAAAGACCTGGGTCAGTGCTTCCCTTCAACCAATGCCAAGCAAAGAATTGAATGTATGTTCCAGTTAAACAAGCGAAGAGTGAAGGGCAGTGCTGGGGAACACAACGGCAAGCATGGAATGTGAAAAGGACTTTGGGAATAACACCCAACACCTGCAGCCTCACTAGCAGACAAACATTCAGTGCTCTCAAAAATGACTCATACTAATTTTGGAGTGTAGAGGACAAGCTTTGACAGCACAGTGAAAGAGGCAACTCTTATTCTATGGAGCCAAAAGGCTGTTCTCTAACAAATAGCGTATTCAAAGTAATTTTAATCTCACCATTACCATTTTCTAAGCTCGAGAAAGGAAATAATCTGTGGATGATTGGCTAATCAATGTCCCCCTGCTAATAATTGCTGTTGAAGGGCTCTAGTGTCACTCACTGATAAACAGGTTTGTTAAAAATCTCTGATTATTCCAAGCCATTTATGGAAGGAAAAAGTGACAATGGGATGCTGAAGAGGGGGTGGCAGGTGTCACTTTCTGCAATTTCTGAGAGCAATGCTATTTCTTAATAGAAGCAACAGTGGAAAAATCCCAATGAGAGAACAGAACAACATGTGGGTAAGGTTTGGCAGTACACATGACTGCATCCAAAACTCACACCTCTTATGATTTGCGGGCAAGCCTGAATCCCTACACTCATTAGAGCTAGAGCTTATTGTGATTTGGCTGTCAAAGCATTAGCACTCAGCTGTTGCTGGATATAAATAAAATGACATCACACAAAATGGACACTTGAGATTGCCTCCAGCTATTTTACCCATCTTCTATACTACTAAAGCTGCAATGCTGTGGCCTCTAGCAAGGATATTCCTGAGGAGAACACGGTAAGAGCTGGCATTTCTTCTTTGTAGGAAATTCTAGACTTTTTTTTTCCCCTCTTTGGAACAAAAATACGGACATTTCAAGAGTTTCCTATGGAAGTGAGAAATTCCCAAATATTTTGTTTCAATGTAGCTAAAATGACACTGGAACTGGAGACTGTATTAATGCCCAGTTCCTAGTGTAGCAACAGGGATTCAAGGTCCCAAGACTCCACGAGTGAGGCAGCAGATGAAGAATACTGGAATCAGCATTCTAGCTCATTGGCTAAGGTGTCCAGAGTAGGGTTCTCATATAGAGCAGGATTTTATGCTGGCTTATTTAAGTCTTGCTTTCTACATGAACCACCATCAAAAACAAGAAAAAAAATGTCACAGACACTATTTCTTCCAAATATGAAAGCAAGATTGTCCTAGGCAGAATGAAATGCTGTAGTTTAAGGATTTGTGGTGGGTTATGGTCTTTTTAGACTACAATTTTAGGTCATTTTAAGAAAGAAATATGTTGACTCTTTTTCACCCAAATTATCTGTAAGTTTCTTGTATGGATATAAACAGCTATTTTTTCATTCAGAAAAAAAAAAGGCAGTTTATTTCTGGAAATATTCAACAGTATCTGCATGAAAGTCCTGAGAGGGGTTCCCAGCACGATCTCTCAGCAGCACAACAGTGGGCCAAAAGCCAAGTGGACCGTAGGTTCCTTGGGCTTCTGGCCTCCAAATGCCTGTGAGAGATCCTGACAGCCATAAAAACCCAGAGAAGCCCTGTGCTGAAGAAGTAACTGTTGCTGGGCTCTACAACCTCCTGCCAGGAAACAGCATGCAATGATGAAAAACTCCTTACAGTTCTCTGTCAGTTTGCTGAACTGACAGAATTCCACAAATTATTCCAGATGTGATGAGTCACCATTTTCTGACAACAACAAAAAAATAAAATAAGAAAAAGCAGGAAAAAGGATGGTTTGACTGGAGAATATCCAACCCATTCTATTCTTGGGATGGCTAGAAATTCTCATACTAGACTTCCTCCTGTTCTTTGACCTACAAGGAAACCCAGCCCTTGAGCTAAGGAGACCAGAGCAGCATGCTCCAGTCAAGTTAGGCCACCAAGCACATTTCCCACAAATCTCTCATTTCAAAGAACACCAGTAGTTTCAAGCTAAAAGCACCTTCAGCACTGCCGCACAAGTATGCTATCCCTTTCACTGTCTGCTAAAAATCTTTGCTCTCAGAAACAGCTCTAAGGAGCACAAGTAACAGCACTAAAGAACACAGGTAACAGAAAGACCAATTTATATTGAGAATTCTTCCGAATACAGTTTAGTTTTTAGGATGACTGGGGTTTTCTTTGTTTTAACCATCCCTAAATTTTTCATACAACTGAATTGTAGCAGATGGAGAAGGATGCATCAGTCTTACTGTAAACTGGAAGAAAGTTGACAATCCCCTGACAATCAGGTACATCCCAAAATGTGAGTTTGACTAGCCTAGCAACAAGTTTTGTGCACAGTTTTCTACACTTGTTAGCAAGGTACTTGCCCTCCTGTGACTTGTTAAGCGTTGTGCTTATCTGTCCATTCAGTTCCCAATAATACGCTCGAGAGAGCGTGGCAGAGCGAAGGCAGTTTCAGAGACATGAAGTTCCTACCAGTTCCATGAAAGCTGGGTAGAGCCAGGCTATCAGTGCCTCCCACGAGGGAAAAAAAAGTGCAGTGTTTATAGGATACCAGGAAGCCTGCAATATCAAAAGTCCCTCTTAATGACTCCACTGTTGGTAAGGCTTAAGCAAAACTTCCCAACTAAGGCTGTAAAGTTAAGGACTGAAGAAATTTTTAGGAAAGTAAGTTTTCTTCCTTTTGATGTTTACAGTACAGCTGATTTTTTTTTCTAACGGAGGAAAACAAGATAATGTTATTAGGAAACGTAGTTTCTTTCCCAACTATAGCAAACCAATCTTGGTCATTTACTGGTCCTTTAGTACAAAGGTATCCAATTAGGAGTTTGCCAGTTTTGGATAGTTCCAGACTTGGAGTCAGACTGGCTGTGATAGTCTATGTGAGACTATGTGAAAGCAGCTTGCACAGGCAAGAACTATCTTTTAACAATTCTATCAGTCAGTCTAACAAGATATCTAACACCTCCACACAGGGATTGCTTCATCTGTCATTACCTTGGCATAGCTTCCAGTGAATTTGAAGGAAGCTTTGTAAAAACAATAGATGGCAGAATAACAGTAGGATTTTGTGCGAACAGCAAAATTGTCAACCTTGTAGCCTCTGTTTTTGGGGAACTAGAAAATCATAAGAAAAATGAATATTTTGTAATTTTATGTAAGACCATTGTCATTAAGTCCCCTCCACAGTTTAGATGAAGTGATGGACTTACTCATATCTTGCACAAAGGAGAGGTAGGGAAATGTGGAACTTCTTGCTTCAAGAAAAAAGAGCCTCAGATTATATATTGAAAATACTATTATTATTTAAATAATTTTATCCAATTTGGAGAACAGAATGTTTGAGTTGCTAAACATTAAGAAAGAATACAAACCATGCCAAGATCCTTAAGTGAATCATTGACACACAGTGTAAAATCTGCAAGGACTCAGCAGTAGTGTAAATTTGCATTTCCATAGTCATCCCTGCTGAGATGATCTCAGATGAAACAGTGGGATTCACATATGTAATTTAGTGCAGGAACTATTCAAGCCTGTTCTACTGAAATGTATAGTGTATTCAATTAGTTTTATGCATCCTTATTTGCCAAATGTTGCTGCTCCTTAAAAAAAAAGCGTTCTAACCAATTTAACTTCATTCCTGTCAGGAAATTAGTATGAAATGACAACCGGCTTTTTCAGAAGTGTTGTCTTGACTGTTTTGATGTGTTTAGCAGAATGATGCAGTGCAGCAGATGCTGTCAGGTCTAAAGAAAAGAGAAAAAAGTAACAAAATGGGGACTCTGACCTTGTGCTGCTGTTTAAATCCCTCCTGGTTTAGCAGAATGTATAAATGTTTCTAAATCCAGGGCCAATAGTTATCCACAGCATATCTAGTTCTTGCTTACACAAATCTCATTAATAATGTCCAAGTGCCTCTGAAATATTCATTTTGCAGCACATTTTAGTAAAATATTCATTCTGACACTGGGGAACTGAACCCATGAGTGGGTGCTTTGCCTTAGCCAAGGTGTCCAGGGTAGCCCATATTGTCACTGCTTTGCCTATCCACACTCAGCATCATCCAGTCAATTCCACAATACACACCCTTTACTGCAAATCCTGGCTCCACAACTGTCCCACACACCTCCATTTTTCCTCTGTCAAAGGCACTTCTAGCCCATGGCTCATTGTGTGAAAAGCATTTGCCTGTCCTGTGCTCAGTATATCAGTTTCCTGCCTTGAACCTTCATATAGATCACAGTTTCAGTGCTGTTTTTAAACCCCTCCAGATGAAGCCACTCCGCATCCCTGCAGGTGACCAATGTCATAGTTGTGAACTCTCCTGACCCGTGGGACATAGCTTTAGGAGTTTTGGTATAAATATCTCATCTCTCCTCCATGTCTCTTGTGGTTCCTCTTTGGGCCTGCGACATCTTTGTTGCATTTTAAAGCTTCTCTAAGTGTAAGTCTCTGCTTGCTTTTGCAGGAGGTCATGTGCCCATCTGTTGCTTTCTGGAATGGCAGTGGATGACTGACCAGACTAGTTGGAGGATCAGTACCAGAAGACCCTCCTGCTCAGTAGAATGATCTTTGTTCAAACCCAGTGTAGCTGCTGATTTTATCCAGACAGAGACCTAGTTATCCCATTCCGGCTGAAATCTCAGGATTGGTCTAGCAAGCAAATAGAAGTCAAGAAGATGAGATGCTGAAACATTCAGGAGTCCCACTAAAAAACACAGCAAAATGATAGAAGATCAATCAGGTGATGCAAAGAATCCTCTGCAAGTCATTTTATGTGTTTTACCTCATTCTTGAGTTAGCCTGGTTCCCCAGACTGAGTGTTCCAGCCTTTCAGGGTGGTGCTGTCCAGGCAAGGTGTCTCACCAACCCAGCTAGGCCTGGTAGGTCTGTACAAGCCAGACAGTACCAGAAAACAGCTAAACTTGCAACATTTACTGCCTCTTGTTTGCATATGGCAATAAGGGATTTGTGGCAGGTGACCAGAGAGAGGTTCATGGCAAAGCTGCTCATCAAATTCAAATTTCAGTCTAACCACTGGATTATCCTTTCACTCAGAGAAGGGGGCTTAAAGCTTTATCAATGTGTAGGTGGCAAATGGAACAAGTGCTTATCGACACACACAGAGCAAAGGTAGAAAATATAGAGGAGCATTGACATTTTAAGCCCTTCTGTGAAATGATCCATTACTAAATATATCTTTTCTTTTACATACCATATCAGAAAGAAGGATTATGATCAAAATGTCATTTTTAATTGTATTTTCTATCCTTGACTTGGTAACATTTGGAGAAAACTCTGACTCCTTTCCCTAAAAAGGAGAGTCTACTCTTCCCAGGCATAAAATGAATTATTTACAGCTCCATGGGAGAGATTTCTTTTTAATTAGAGGTACAGTTAGTGAATCCTTAGTGTCTGCTTTTACAAATGGTTAATATTTTGTAAATTCTTAGAAAATCGATTTTTACATGATGATTTTTATGGTAGCCATGTAAACCTGAGCAAAAATGAGCTGTTTTATAACAGAGACAGAAAGGCAGGAGGAAAGTGTATACAAACTTTGCCATTACTTCATTTACGATTTGCACATATGGCCCCACATGGAGTTCAGTACACAAATAAAAAGCTATTTAAGATACTCCTTTTACCCATGCACATGTAAACCACAGAAACCATGAACAGGAAGAGATGTATATGCTGTGTGGGAGACTGTGTGAACAGAAGGTGAATTCCAGAAAAACCTTTTAAAGGAAAATGTGTCACTTTCTGCCATTCAAGTATGTTTATTATGACTCTAGAAAAGTTATAGTTGATGTAACTTTATCAGATTTTTTTTATTTTAAGTAACCTGAAAGCCAGAATCCCTATATACGGCACCAGTTTTACTGTAACTGAACAGAATTAGACATTTAGAGTGGAATATTTTTATCTTCTGATGTAAGGACAAACTGCAGCTGTTTCAAAGGTGCTGAAGCTTTCACATCTCCAATCAAGTGCACTGGTGTAAAAGATTAAGAACTTAGATCAGCTGCATTTGCACTGCTTATATGAGCAAGGGATTCTGCTTCACTATGTTCATCTTCATTTTGGACTTCGTAATTAAAAAATTTTTACAGCAGATTCTGTGCCTCCTTGAAGTTACAGCGCAGCTGCTTGTACCACTATGGTAATAGAACTGCTGGCACAAAACAGTGTGGTAGCACTAGATTATATTTTAGGGGATAAATGTAGGGAAGGGAGCCACGGTCATGATTGGTACTACTAAATACATCAGAAGTTAGGAACTTTTGCAAATATCCTTCCCAATAATTTATAATGTGCAAAGCAATCAAATAATTTACTTTAGCACTGGGCCTATGAGGGAATTGGCAATATTGTAAAGCTTTTTATGTTGAGACTTATGTGATTTTGTTTGGATTTGCTCAAAAGTCTGACTGAAAACCTCATCAAGGTTATTGACAGTCTTCCCTCCTTTGCCAGTAGCATAAAGTTTGGGGCAAGGAAGCGTTTTAAATTTCAATTTTTAACTTTTTCATGAAAAGAGAATAGACCAAGACATCAAGGAGAAAGCAATTCATAAAACAGCAAAAAGTAATCTTTGAGGCAGAGCAGCAACTATTATTCCATTCCTGGAGGTATTCAAGGTCAAGCTGG
This sequence comes from Thryothorus ludovicianus, assembly GCA_013397245.1. NCBI lineage: Eukaryota > Metazoa > Chordata > Aves > Passeriformes > Certhiidae > Thryothorus > Thryothorus ludovicianus. Next base: position 303,184 of record VZTB01008920.1, on the reverse strand, counting down.
ATGGAGATTAGAGCAACCCGATCTAGTGGGAGGTGTTCCTGCTTATAGCAAGGAGCTTGGAGCTAGATGGTCTTTAAAGTCCTTTCCAACCCAAACCATTTGTGGATTTTATGATTCCACATTTCTGAAGTCAACAATTTCAAGGCACACAACTATCTACTCCAAGCACAGAGCAGCTGTCTCTGTTTATCCTGTTGTAAATGTCTAAAAGTGCAGCAAAGGAAGCATGGCCTGTGACAAAGAACCAGAAGGGTAAATGTTTGGAGGAATGAGAGGAAATGGACAAAGATGTGGTAGTTTAGACTCCTAAAGCTTGAGGGTGGGACAAATTGTAATTTTTTTCTAATTTACCAGGCATGGACAGATGTTTGAAGCACCTTCAAGTCAGCAGTACTTCTGACATCAAGTTTCAGAGGATAAGGAACTCAGAATCTCATCACATTAATTCTGATTTGAATCCAAACTTTTGTTTTGATATCTTTACACTGATTTCTTTTCAAATCCAGACACTATTGTCAAGGTAGTGAAAATACAGCTACACTAAGATTATACTTTTAAAATATTTCCATATGGAGCTAACAGTCTAAACATGACACAAAATAAACCAGCTTTTATTTGTATCATCATTGTTAAAAGCGGCTTTGGAATCTGAAGAGATGGACAACTATGTAAAATTTTATGTGGTGTCAAATTCTATTAAGGAAATACAAATGCTTACTGCTTTGCACCTGCAAAAGGCTCTTTTGAAAAAAGACTCTTTTTAAATGTCTTTTTACCAAACAAAATGTTCATTGCTAAAATTTCCATTTATGTGACTATAAAACCAGAGTCAGGATTCAATCCATAAATTCCTTTGAGGTAGGTAAATATTTCTTCAATTACACAGAAAAAGTAATGAGTTGTTTAAGTTGAGTGATTTTTCCCTTAAAGGCATGTATTTGGAACTAGAGAATTCTTGTGTTTAGTTTTGTTCATTTCCCTGCCACATTCTACTTGAAACCAGTATTCATTGAGTATTTACACTCAGGTCACATGTGGACAGTATGAAAATTTGAGGGAGAAGTTTTTTATTTTCTTTCTTGATTCTTTTCTGTCTCAATTCATAATCTTGAGTGGCTTTTATAGGTCTTAAATAAGGAAGGGCAATTCCTTGATGGCCATGAAAAAATTCAAATCAAGGTTTTGACATAAATTGATTGAATTTTCCCAAATTGCCTTGTCTTCAATGTCTCAATTTTCTTTAATATATATGTGCTGTTGCATTCTTCCTTTCCTTTCTCATCTCAGTCTGTTCCTGAACTTCCAGACTTTGATTTTATGTGACAGGTAGGGAAAAGAACACACGCTGTTCATTGTTTTGTACTTGACAACATCTTCCACTTTCTCCTTGTCTGCTCTACAGAACTGAGCAAGAACAACTTGCTTGGTTATGACTGACGTGAACAGAGGCTGAACTCATGTTCAGCAGTATAATTGGAGACTGCTCTTTCCTCTAAGGTGTCTTTGCATTCTCCCTTCCTTACACAAAAACACAGCTTTGAGTGCCTCACCATTAGCCTGTCTCCTCCATCTGAAAAACTTAGGTGTTCCAACATGATCTTTTAAAGAAATTTCTGTCCTTTGCTGGCCACCTCAGTGCACTTGGAAACAAAGGGATGTGGCAAATTAATGTCAGTTAAGTTGTGCTATGGTTACGTTATAGCTGAATGAGAGTTTCAATTTTTCAATGCTTACAAAGCATTATCTCTTGCAGCAAGAACCTATTTGAACACGTTAAGCACTTGGTTATTTCCACTGACAAGATCAATTTGGTTCCAAATTAGAAACCATCTCACCTTCAGTAGTTTAAACAAAATGAGTGTTGAAGAGATAGAGCTTACATTTATTGAACTCAAAGTGAAAAAAATTCTAAATCCTGAGTAACATTCTTGACCTCATTCATACTCAAAATACCATCAAACATTATGGGTCAGATTTTGAACTTGTTCAACAATGTGAGAGAAGCTTATTAGCCTCTTAGAGGATTGTTCATATAGCAAGATGGATGCTGAACTTGAATGTGAAACCTCAAGCCACTCCCTTAGAAGACTAGCACAGAAGTGAGTCCAAAGAAGCTGCAAAACTTCAAACATTTTGGATGTCAGGGCTGTTACTAGACACTGAGTAAAAAACAGCAGAAATTTCTGTCCCCAGGACACTGCTCTAACTTCCAGTGTTGGTCATACTATCAGTACAGCACAAAAAGGACTTGGTGTGTTCAAAGACTGAACATCAAAAAACGCGAAAGAATAATCAAAAAGTAAATTTTTAATTAATCAGAAATATTTGCAAATAGGGCTGGATGGGAGGAATGGGGGAAAAAAATCTGCATTTGGTGGAGCATGGTTCTTTCTTTAAAAGTTTTCTTAAAACATTTGTTTTTCTAGATAATGTACTCTCCCTTTCTTCTTTCAGGAATATTCTGGACAAGAAACTCCAATATTATTGTTCTCAAGTCAACATTTATAAAAAATTGAATTTTGACCGTCTGTACATACAAGTAGATCTCTGTTCCCCAGAAGTCAAGTGTGATAAGCATCTCACAGTGATTTTTTAGCCAATGCATATCCTGTATCTTTGAGAACAATCTACCAAGTACAACTTATGTTTTTTATCAGTGTGATTTGCCTGACTGTTTCTGGAGCAATGCTGTAAGAATGTGCTTGCACCCTCAGCAAACTGAGTTTTATCAAATATATGGTAAAAGTATGGCTGTGACTGATGCAAATTGCACCACTGCTCTTGCTGAGGGATTTCTGCAAAGTTCTTTTTCTCATGCATCCTGACTTCCCCCTGAAATATTCTTTAGGAAGGGGCCCCTTTCAGAGGTGCTGATAACCCTCAGTTCCTCTGAAAGTGAGTAAGTTTGTGAGCTTTTTGCACATTGCTACAGTGTTTTAACATTTCGAATGCTGCTTCAAACCACACCTATCTCAGCTGACTGTTTTCTGCTCTAATTTGGGATTTGGCAAGAGCACAACATTCACATCAGCCCCATCTTGACATCAACAGTTACTTACGTTTCTTCATTATTCCACTTTTACCAGCTGGCCTATTATGTTATATTGTAGCATGTCACAAGGGATTGTCTCAATTACATGAGGTTATGATACATCTGTGAGCATAAAATAAAACTGGGGTTGGGACAGTGGTGTTTTCTCACAGCTCTGTCTAAGCAAAATGGCAGTTTTACAAGAATGGGTGCTGAACAGTAAATTAGAAACCTAGAGATCTCCTGATTTATAAATTACTTTTACACGAACGAGATATGTTACCACAAATATATACCAAGTAAATATGCAGTTAAACTGCTTAAGCAAGTCAAGGACCCTTTTCTCTGTCTAGAGGTGCCCTGGAAGCTTAGGCTTAATGTTTGAAGTTGAAAAAAAATCCTTAACAGCACTTCAAATATTCTATTGTGCAAACTGCAGTGAAAAATGGTCTACTTCTAAATGAAAACATCCTGACAGGGTGGGCAAAAAAGTGCTCAACCTCTGTATTGACTTCATATCACTGGAAAGGCTGTCAAGTTCTCTAGGCAGACAAATCCTGAGCTACGATAAAATGACTGTGCCAAAATATTTCCCTTAAACTGTATAGGGGCATTTGAAAAAAAACCCCAGAAACTTCAACGAATCTGATTTAATTGATACCATCTGGGACTTGCTCCAAAAACCTCTGTTTTCATTCTGTTTTATAAATCACGAAGCTGTATTCACATTTTGTGAAGATGTGGTTCATGCAGTTATACTTTTATGCCATTATGAAACAATATAAAATATTTGGTGAGAGAAACAAACACCTGCATCTTCTGTGACTGTGGGTACAGAAGAAAATGGTATAACACACAGGAGCATACTGTGGCATTTAGTCTGCTACTATTCAACTACTGCTGTGAAGGGAGCTTTTGAGAACCTAAAACAATAATGTTATTATTGTCACTAAACAATACTGCTCAAAGAGTCAGTGCTATATATAAACTCTTAAGAATGTTTTTATCAAGCTGGGAAGCCAAGTCTTTGTAAGGTTGAAAAGAAATTTTAGTAAGTGAACAAGTGTCCATTTTGCACTGCATTCCCCAAGGGTTAGGAAAATAGCAGAAGGCTACATAGTTTATAGCATATCAGCATTTTTTTTTCATATACAGAACTAGAAAAATGAAAATATATCTTTGTTTTATATGGATTTTCTTTATCCTTCAGACTACTGAGCTAGTCTTCAAATGCCTCTTGCTAACAAAGACTTAACATTTACCAGAGGATCAGGCAAATTCCTCAGGCATTAGAAGCATGGTTGATTAAAAAAGCCTGTATTTAGTAATTAAAACAGTGCAGCTAATCCACAACTTGAAATATGTTGGAAGGATATCACGGGGTGAACAATGCAGCTGTCAAATAAAGAAGAGCTTTTCTCATAAGGGATCACTTCACAATACAAGCATCTCCAGATCCCCTCAAGCTATAGTGCACTTCTGCATAGTTGAAGACTTTTAATATTTCTTAATAGCTGATATAAATCACAAAATTTCATAACAGTGCAAGATTTACTTGGGTTAGGTTAACACTTGCAGAGAACAGCAATTTGCTGTGTTATCCAGCTAATGCTTACATGCAAGTGGTTTTCATTCAAACAATATAATTAAGATGGGTTTAATTTATTGCTGGTCATCCTTTTGTAAGAGCTTTGCCATTCCATATCCTAAGTGGCTAAAAACTTTAAATTATGTGATTAGTCATGATAGGCACATTAGGAGTGGAACCCCCAAACTGATATGAAACAAGCCTCAAGGAAACAAATACAGTCAATTTCATAGTGGCAAGGCCTCCTTTCTTTATCTTTGGTTATTCTGATGGACATGGTCTGCTTTCCTCATGTCTGTACTGCTTGATCAGAACAAGAAAGTATCACAAAACATTTGTTGCAGCCTCAGTAAGAGCATCTGCTATTTTACAAGCCTTAACAAAGTCAAGGTATATTCTTACATTGATTTTCAATCAAGAAAGTAGTAATTGACTTATTCACAATATTTCCCTGCCAAAAACTTTCAGTTACTTCAGTCAATAAATATGATAATCACTCTCAATTATGTTCCTCTTTATCAAGAATGGAGGAAAAGTGTCTTGTTTGCTGCAGAGGAAAATAAGATACTAATTTTGTGATAAGATACTTAATCTGTGTCAGGCATTTCAGAACCCATGACTGGGATCATGATCAGCAGGGAAACCCCTTCACCTGCGGGTGCCATCAACCACAGCTCACTCTCTTCACACTCATCCACAACAGGACGCCAAATGTGCCACACTGGAGATACTGAATCCTAAAGAGCAGTCATTGCCTCCAACGTTCCCCCAACAAGAGTGGAAGCACAAGTAAAGGGAATTCTTGGGTGGGATGCTGATGTCTGAGGCAGGGAGGTGCTCAGCAGCACCCTACAAAGCTTCCAGCAGGCATTACTTTGTCAGGTCTCCTCAAGGTACATCAGCCTTCTCAGACCTTCAGACACAGGAGGAAAATGACCAGAGAGCCTTACTGCTCACACAGAATTCAATTCAAGAGATAACACATGGCTAGAGAGCTTGTCTAGGACTGGATGGAAGGAGAACAAATTATTCACTCATGAATTGGAAAAAGGGTACAGTACAATTTTTTATAGACTTTACTTTCAATATCTTTAGGCATAAAGACTAAAGAAAGAAAAATATGTGAGATTTCCTTCCTATTATCTCAGTTCTATGAATATTTATGTGACAAACTACCACTGACATGCAGTATCTGGCAGGAGTTCCCTATTTAAACTAATCCATGTAAATTACATGGGCTCTTCACAAAGGGCTCATTGCTGCTTACCTTTACCTCCTACAGAAGCACCTCTACAGGTATTGTCAAAGCACACAAGAATACAAATGCACATAATCAAATTGGATCACACTAAGAAGATTATGTCTGCATTGATTGAAAGGCACTACTAAATCTGTCCAGCATTCCTACAATCCTCCAAAAGATGTGACCACAGTTTTGCTGAGAAATTTTCCCTCATTCCCAGATATCTTCTTGGTAAGGAAGGTTACAGAAAGGAAAGAAATAAATATAAAGCAGATGAAATAGGGAAATATAAGACAATGGATATTTCTAAAGGAATAACACATATGAAATGCCAAGCTCTTAATTGCCATTAAATTTAACCTGGTTCTTTAAGAAAAAAAAAAGAAAACATGTTAATTTTTTCCTCAAGATCACTTTTAATCAACCCATAGCCTTAATTCTGTTAAAGTATCACAAGAGAAACACAAATTGCATCGCAATGTGTCTGTAGAAAGATAAGCATAGGAGATCAGGCACCAGACAATGGAAAACCTTAATTGATGTTTATAACTCCAGCAGAAGACAATAGTTAATCTTGGATGTTACAGAGCACACACTGAACATTTCCTTCCTCAGCCTATTGGTGTGTATGCATGCTTCTGCACATTATTTTGATGATGTTAAAATCCTTGTTTCAGAAAAAATTAAGTGCAAATACATGGACATGTCTGAGAAAATGACAAGAGGGTGGTGGTTGTGGGACATCCTAGTCTGTAGAGGTCCTCTCACAGCCAAACAAACTGCATCATGATGTACCTGCTTTCATGTCACTAGGGAGACTACAGAGCCAAACTCTGACATTCCTATTTCCTTTTCCTCAGAAGAGGTGAAAACCTGTTGGCCTTAGCCCACTTAAGAACTGCAGGCTGGCCGGGGTCAGAGGTTGACTGACTGCACTTGAGTACTTGACTGAGCATGCAGCTACTACACAGCCCTTTTATTCTCTGCCTTGTCTTTTCAGTGTATTTGTTTCAGAAGCTGGGACTGAATCCTTGAACTGTATGAAGTCACAGCAAGCTTTGTTTTTGGCTCCAGTGGGAGCAGTATCCCATATAATTATACTCTCCCTTTAACTCACAATGTGTCAACACATTTTTTGTAGCTCTACAGAAAGTACTGCAATCTTAAAACAGATGCTTGCTGTGGATAAGCAGGGAATGGCATACTCTGTGTTGATTCTAAATCAAAACAGTGCTATCTCTGGGCTACTGAAAACACTTTGGTCTTCTTCAGCAGCCAAGAGCAGTGCAAGGGATTCTCTGCTGCTAGCCTGAAAAACTGTCAGCCATTTGTTTCATAGAGCCAATATTACCTGTGGTTCTCTTGTAACAGTATTTGCAATACACAAGGAGGAATGGAAAAAGTAAGACTTCTTCAAATATCTCCACTGTTTGCTCATTTTAATCCCTGAGAGCCATCAAATAAAGAGGGTTTTATTTTTCACTCTGATTCCCAACTTACTTTGTTTTTAAATCAAAGAAATGCAACTACTTCTTCACTCTGTGCAAATCCAGTTACTGCTTGCAATGCATTATTTTAATTAGGCCTCCAAATTTTTTCATAAGCTGTCCAGGTCACAAGGAGAATTAAAAACAAACACTGGTAATGTATTTCTGCATTACTTCTACGGACAGCTATATTTGACTTGTATTTAGAAGCAAAGCTAACAGGATGCACATGACTGGAAAGGGCATCAGTGAAGTCTGACATTGGTTAAGCTTCTGGAAGCTCTGCTCAGAACTCTGCAGTGCCTCTGTTACTTTGGGATTTGTACAAAAGATACAGGCATAGTAACTATCAAAAAGCACACAGGTATTGGAACAGAAAAGCCCACCACTAAACTGCATGGGATATTCATGCAAGGATAACAGTGATGTTTTCAACACACATAATACATTCCTTGTTTCTATATATTCCTCAATATCATACATTAATGATGCCTCATCCACAGATTTCATAGTTACCAGTAATTTTATCCTAATTCTAAAATTTCACACCCCATCAATTCCCTCACATGCACAAGTCAAGTTTCAAAGCAAGGACTAAGATGTAATTTCCACTCAGCTTGTTGTTTTGTAGAAAAGAGAATGTAATATTCATTACAATGTTCTGAACCTTACAGGAATTCAAAGATTTTTTAGATTTAGAAGTTTTCACAGATTTTTCATCATTTATGAGACAAAGTCAAAACCCAATACTTTCTCAGTTTTTGCTCTCTCATGGCAAAAACATGACAAAAAAGCAAGATACATCATGATTTAATGGATATATTAGTCAGAGTTAAGCTCACACATCCAGAGCATATTAGTGATTTCCTAGCAATCTATCCTGATGTTTCAATATTAGCTCATCAGCAACTCAGGGAAAGAGAAGGGAGAGCCAAAACAAAATCCTACATAGGCTTTGCTCCCCTCCTGAATTTTCTGTGCACGTAAGGTCCAATGTTTTCAAATTTGCTGACTTCTTAAAGTACTTTAAAAATCCTTGACAAAAAAAATTACTATTTACTACAAAAGAGATAAAAGGGAATTTGGGAAGATGGCTATCATCTATGGGAGAAAGCCAAGTAAATGTGTGGACCCTAACTATGAATTTTCAAACTTTCAGGTGTTTGATGGCATGTGAATTTAATCTTAACTCTGAATTCCCTAGGCTTTAAAAAATCCATGTATAAATACCTTTCTGCTAACTATAACATTCTTGCAGGGTGTTGTGCTGTAATTTACTACTGTTCACACTGAAGCCAAATTGCTTTCACTTAAAAAGCACCTTTGCTAAGGCATATATCATTTCTAGTACCTTTGCTTCAGCGCTTTGCTCTCCTTTTATGCACACAGAAGGCTTTTACACAAGGGTGACTATCAATACCTTTAATCCCAGCGGTGGTACAGTCAGAGAAATGAGATTCTACTCCTACTCCCCCAGGCAGTTCTGCAGGTTGGTGGCTCTGAAGTGCAGAGACCTCGTATCAGCTGCTGCACATTTTCTGTGGAGCAATTAACAGAAGAGCTCCCTGCACAGAGCTGTCAACTGGGACCTTTTACAGCATCATAGAACCATTAGGGTTGGAAAAGACCCCTAAGATAGACGAGTCCAAGCATTACTTTTCACAGCTGTTACAGTAAACCTCTGAAAACTGCAATCCAAACTAAGCTGCTCCAGTGCCAAGTACTGCAAGAAGCCCTGAAAGTGCTACTAGAGGAGCAGACTGTGTTTCAGACATGGACTAGGGCTTCTGGGGTAAGACTGAAGGGCAATAACTTGCCTTTTCTTCTCTCCCCATTTCTCAGATGCTATTGATTTAAATACAGACTGAACACACAACTGTACTTCACTAGAAGGTGCATCCATAATTATTATTTTTTTTTAAATTTACAGGGAGTCTGAACCAGAAAAGAGGTTGAATTACAGTTTTTACATTTACATATTTCTTTAGAAGACACCTGAATTTTCTTTTCATAGTATTTTTCAAGCCTGAAATGTGGTGAATATTTGCATTTTCAAATCATATACAGATACAGCCTGTACAGTCATTTCTGTGGCATTGCCTGTGAAACAGTAACCACGCCATTCAATTAAAAAAAAAAAGTAAAAAGTATTATTTCAAAATGCATTTAGCTTCACAATTCCATTACAGCAAAACTGCACTGACTTTATCATTTGCCTGCATGGTTTTTCATTTCCTACAGTGGTCTTTACTTATGTGATGAAATAATATTGCTATTATTTTCTCACTGTAACCTAGAGATCCATTTTACATATAAACCATAGAAATAGTTCTGTTTTTTATGTTCCCGTGTTAGTGAACTTTCAGGATCACCAAGTTCACCCAAGTCATTCTCTGCATTTTTGTTGTATTAAATACAAAGAAGTCTTTGTAAAGGACTAAGAAACTTAATTTTTTATGATAGAATCATAGAATATCTTGAGTTGGAAGGGACCTACAAGAATCATCAGAGTCCAGCTTCTGGCCCTGCACAGAAAAGCCCCAAGAATGACATAATTTTTATTTCTTGTGAATAATTAATTTGTCAAAGAAAAATAACATTGACACTACTGAAACTATTCTATTAGTCACAAAGTTTGGCAAAAACTTTTGATCAAGTCCTTGCAGAAGCATCAAAAATATTTAAAAGTTCCATATATTTAAAATACTTAGCTAAAAAAATAGTAAAGCAGAAGGACTTAAAAGGGATCAAAAATACATTAAAAACGTTTACAGACGTATCCTATAAGCATGGGAAATACAAATATAAGAATGCATCCTTAGGAAAAGTCCATAAAAGGAAGTAATAGTCAGTGTTACTTAAATACTTGTTAAGTATAAATTAATTGTTAAGTATAAATAATTGTTATGTATAAAATAATAGTTAATGATAGTATTTTTTAAAATAAATTGTATATTTTTAAAATAAAAATTTATATCTTACAGCTCACAGCTCTAAGAAATACATAATGCAACTTAGTTTGCATTAATACAGAGGTATTTAGTTATTCATTGTGTAAAAATAGTTTTTATTTTTATTATTAGGAAATACTAAGCATCACTGTAGATGAAGGAGTTACAGGATTTTCATATTTTATTAAACAAAGATTCATAAGAAATGACACATATTTGGAAATGCAGAGAAGGGAATTGGAATACAGGGTTAATAATTTTTAACTTTAGTGCTATCAGGAAGAAATAAAAATCTAATTTTCATGAGGCTACACGTTGTCTTTCAATTTTGAAATCTCATTCATCTTTTAATCATCCCAATCTAGAAAAAAACAAAAAGAAGAATAGTAGCAGGAATAAAACAGAGTGTTTTAAGCAGCAGGGGGTTTGAGAATCATACCTTTTCATTAGATTCAGTTGCAATCAGAGTACCTTAAATGAAGATTAGCCCTTAGCAGTCAATACACCATCTGCTCCTGGGATACTCATGGTCTGATCGTGTATTTTAAGGGGTATTAACTTACAAGGGCCACTAGGAGTTTCACATCTGCAGTAAGAAATGTCTTTAAAAACAATTACTTTTGTCCTTTCTACTTTCATGTTAGGTGGCATAGCAATGAAAAGAATGAAATGGAAAATATGCTTTTTAGGGCAGAAATCTTTTGGGAGACAATTGCATATGTTACACCTCTCAGCAGGCAGCTGAATCAGTAAATCTTCGTAGGACTCTCTGCTGCTGGAAAGGAGTTGCTGCCGAGGAACCAGTTTGGATTTCAGCTTACTTCTTAATATAAGTGAGAGTAGCCAGATGTGCCTGTGCCCTTGCTTCCCTCCAAGACAGCAAATCCTTCTGGGATGACAGCATGAAAGTGCTGTGGATTGGCTTGGACAAGGACTGTCCTTCAGTCAAGACAGGTCTCAGTATCAGAGCAGAACCGAGCAAGAGAGCCTAAAGAACCAGCACACTGGGCTAAAACCTGATCTTTTTGATGCTCTATGTTGTTGAGATCAAATGCACAACAACAGGAAGAAGGAAACAGTACCTAGAAATAGAGGGACACAGAATTCCCTCCACACCTGGAAGCAGCCATCACAACCATCACCCTGCCAGTGCAGCAAGGTCCTTAAGCACAGGGCCTGCAGCTGCCCCTGGGAGGTGCTGAGGAAGGCAAAGCAGAGCTCCTCTCTCTAGCAGCTGCACACAAGGGTTAGCAAAGTTTAATGTCAAGAACTCCAATCAACCTTCCCATGGTGTCATTATCTGTGGGCCAGTTTGGAGGTGCAGCTTGATGGGATGAGCAGAGGGAGAACCTCTAGGAAGAAGTTTGGCTGCAGAAAAGCTTGACTCTAAGCTAGAGGTCTTCTACCCTTTTCCCCAGCAGTGGCAGAAAAAAGCAGCAGGCATAATTCTTGCTAAAGAATCTGAATTATTTTATGATCACTAAATTTTACTTCATTGCACTCACTAGGGTGACAAATGTCAGCAGCAATATTTTAAGAGATGGCAGATAGAGCAAGAGTGTCAGATTACATAAAAGAAGTTAATGTTTCCTTAGAAGCAAAAAGTTTCCTTCCTTCACACCAAATTAACTCAAAATGAGATTGAAAATTCAAGTCAATCAATTTTCCTAATTTTAAACAAACAAGTAAATCCTCATTAACCTGTGAAATACAAAGCATAACAGGCCAAGGTCTGATTTAAGTACTAGTAGGCAATTAAAAATGAATGCAGAAGCTTTCTATAAGCAACCACAGGAAACCTACTACACTATCTTTACAATGGGTCTGGCTATACAAACAGGTATCTAATTGTTAGCAATTATTTTCACATGCTGTTAATTATTTCCAATTTTTATTAAAGGAAAAGAATGCACTGTGTAAATCACTGAGTTCAGAAATATATTTCAGGAGAAATCACTGACTAGCTATGATATCTGAACTGTGCAGCTAGTGTGTTTTCTATAGGTGCTTAACATAGGAATCAACAGGTGAACAATGAAAATACTTAGCTAATCCTAAGACCCAAGAAGTAAGTTCTGTTTTCAAAGTTTACTCAAAAATGTCATGAGATGCAACTTACTGATATCTTAGAGCTGTTGGTGACTCACAATCCACTTCATCTGAATGACTCCGTGCAATATCAAAGCAGAGGTTCTGAGAGTCTCAAGAATAAGTAAGCTAGCACTTTCACTTCTGTGAAAGTTCGAGTGCTTTTTGCCTGCTTTCAGAACTCCATCCTGTATAGATAAACCTGCTTGATATGACCCTTCCTGATTTCTGTCCATGTCATGTAGCAGAGTAGCATTATTTTAACAAAGAAAAAAACTTTTAAAAAGAAAGCTCAAGGTAGCTATGAAAAATCCTTTTAAATTTTGATCACTGTTATGAATTTTTTTCTCTACCGAAACTTAGGATCTGTACAACCAGCCATGAAAACCCTACTTTGCGAAATCACATTTCCTTAACTCCCCCTCACACCCTGCAGAGTGATTTGAGAATTTTATCTGTGTGTATACAGACATGCTAATATATGTGAGGGTTTTTTCTCCTTATTTCCAGAAAAGATTCTAACATGGCCCTCTGCAGCTAAGCAAATCGGCTGAGGAAAAATATAGTGCAGACCCATAGATGCCAAGGTTGTAGAAAACCTCACATGGCTTTGCAGCTGAATTTGGAGTTGATTTATAGGCTGTCACCAGATCAGTGGTCAGAAGCTGACACGAAATGTCTTCTGCAAGCTTTGATTCCTTATTCAGAATGTCTTCTTCATTTATATTCTATTGAACCAAACAACCCAGGATTTCCTCTCCCTTTGTTGGATGGCTTCCTGTCCCTGCAGCTGCCTTCTGTGATGTCAAAACATAAGTGTTGCTGAGGATTATGTTGCCCAAGTCCACCAAAATAAATCAGATTTGAGTGTTTTAATCCTCTTAATGTCTCTGAATATGGGGGTTTAAACAGCAAAACCTTCTGTAATGAGGCAACTCCTCCCCTTCACCAGACAACTTCATGACAAGTAAAGATTCAGTATGACTAGCCTTGAATCATACATGTTGCAATATGTTGAAAGTTTCCTGTTATCTTTTCTCCTGTACTGTAGCAGAAAAACACTTTTACTGCATCAAAGTCATTATTTGAGCAGGTCTCACTGTATGTATAATTACATATTATTCTTCCCTTCCCATCTGACCTAAATCAATTCTTCTGGTGGCAGAGTCTGTACTCTGTATTTGAATAAAGCATCAGTTGTATTGAATGTGCTGGAATTGGCAGATGGTTGGTCAGTCATTCAGTTTGATATTAATTGCTTCTTTGAAATCTCTTCCAGAGAACTGAGGACAAAATGCATAGTGTCTTACTACATTAAGAAAAAAAATCGCATCTGAAATTCTTTGATGAAAGAGTCGTCTGCCTGGCAGACAATGTACGTTCTCCCTAAGAGTCAAAAAATGACTAAAAAATTCCATTATTTAAAGATTATCTCATTTCCTTCCAGTGAGTAAAAAAAATCAGACATTTTCTTTGGAAGAAAAATTAAATTTTTTTTCTTACTATTTGAACAACACTTTTAACTGATTAAGAGAGGGGAGTTCTTTTGCAGGGAGAAGATAATGTAATTTTTTCATTCTTATTAATTTTTAAATTCCTCACCACTCATTTACGCTCAGCTGTGTTCATATGTTTTTTAGTGGCTCATGTTGAAGACTACAGTAGCAAGCAGGGGCTGGATCTGTTAAAACAAGAATATTTAACACTTGATTTTAAAGGCTAGAAGTTTAGAAGATGACCTAAGCAACTGAGATTGTTCTTCATGTATTATGGTGGGTCTACTGCTAGAACCAAATAATTTTCTACGGCTATAGAAAGTACTCCCACAAACCCTCCAACATATCTCTAATTATATTCATGTTTCACATCCAATAATTTTTTCCTTCAGTATATTAAATGCATCTGGCACCTAAAAATCATTATGTATTATTTAATCTCAGATTCATTACTTCACAGATATGTAAAATGTATGTTGCATCATTTATTCATTGGCCATTAGAAATACATAAAATAGCTGTGAGCTCTTAAAAAATGTGGCACCCATTCTTCTAATACTCATGTATTACTATTTCCACCATAGCAATTACAGCAGGTGCCAAATGGCACCTATTTCTTTTTGATAAATTGTATCTTATGCAATATTTAAGGAAGTACTGTGTCTGCTCACCCTAAACATTTTTAAAGAGGTGACAATCAGTTAAAACTGGAGGCTGCTTCTGCCACTGAGCACTGTACTTGCTAGGCGAGCTAAATGCCTTGTTTCAAAGATAAGTCTCTCTCACATCAAAGGTCACAAAATTCCTATGCCATTTCTATGTTTAACTCTTGCACTTTTCCCTGGTAATATTTTGCACTTATTCCTTGGTAATATTTTCTTTTTCAATAACCACACTGAATGTCCCAGTTTTGTCCCATTCCTGTCCTGCTTTTGACATCATATTGGGTATCTGGACCTTAAGCTCAGACACTGCAAATCATGTACGTTTTAACTTCTGCCACCTATTTACAATTAACTTAAAGATGCATCAGTAACACACTTATTGTTTCAAATTTTAGTAATTATAAACCCTACTGAGTTTGGAGGCTTACTCCTGAACTAGCAAGCATCACATTAGCTCCACTGATTTAAAAGAAGAATATAAACCTACACCAGCCATGTGTTTTTTTCAAAAAAATATCGACATTCCTTGGGACCTCACATGCTTTATATGCAAAGATGGAAAAACATAGGACCAAGATTTTGTCTCAAAGCTGAGCCTTCTTAGGTAAACAATAAAAATGTCTTAGTTGCATTTGGCTATGTTTTGCTCTACAACTGGAAAAAATATGCATTAACCAGAAATTATTGACATTGGCGAAGGCTATTCACTTAATATTTTATTACAGCAAAACACACATGTTTTTTTCCACATGGAAGAACCACCAGAACAGAACTGACAGCAGCTTGGATACTGTGGGCTCACATGGCTGGTTTGGGAGACAAACTAGTTGTGCTCAGAGCAAGGGAGGCCTCTTGGACCCTGTCTGGGTGCTGTGACCCCTGCCCTGGTGGATATCAAAATTCAATTACAATTTTCACAACACCAGAACAAAGGCAGTGATATGAGCCATCTTTGCAGGTGGGTTTTAAAAGTTCTGTGGGCTCAGCCATCATTATTATGCCTGTAGACAGGGTGTATAAACTGAAGAACTTGTGCTGATAGCACCTTCAAAGGGGGTTTTGCCATGCTGTGTAGTACCTCTCTCTCTCTAAGAGGTGTACTTTTCCCATTCAAGTCTGCAGATAACAGAGGTGTTTTTGTTTTGCTTTTGGAAATGGCTTCAGTGTGTCTCTATCCTGCTGCCTAAGTACACTGGCTCATTTGAGCCAAAAGGAAAGGGGCTTTAGGAATGGGACACTTTATTACAATGGTCCTGAATCAGTTCCCAATTCCCTACAATTAGTGGGGGCACACTGGAGTGTGCTCAAGAATGCTGCTCTGACACCAAGCAGCCACATCATATATTCTAGAGGAGGAAAACCAAGGCGTGACCTAAGACGATGTAAAGATTTAGGTAGCGGGGTGAGCTCTGCAGGGAGATTAATTAGCCTGGGTTTAGTGCTGGGTTGATGCAGCTCTGCTGCTTCTGTTTCTGAAGCTAGTGTTTGCTGGAGTTTGAGGTGTGTTATGTGTACAAAGCAAGTCACTCAGGGTAGACAGGTATCTCTAGCACAGCACTTTATCTCATGGAATACAAACCCAGAGAGCTGCACTGAAGACGACAGACACTCAAGTGGGAATAGTTGGACAAAATCACAAAATTCTCACTTGGATTTATTGAAAAAAGAGAAACCCTCATATCAGCAAACCCCTTAATCATGCATGCAAGACGACAAATGCAGAACTATGGAAGGATTAGGAGGAAGAATTCTTTACTTTTTTCAAGCCTACTGTCCCATCCTTTTAGAAAAAACAAGCCAACAAATCAACAAATGTGTTGCCTGAGAGAGGATCTGCAAGAAAAACTCTAAACCAGAAGAAAACACATTTGGCCACAGCAGCAAAGAGGCAGTTGACACACTCAGCAGATTTTCTGAGCTTATGAATAAAGATGACAACTGAGAACTGAGCCAAAACTCAGAGTAAAAACTACATAGCAATATTCACACCTCTAATGAAGCCAGGGAATTTCTGGCTCTGCATCTTTTGTGCTTTAAATATGACATTTTTGGCATCTTGCCTCTTCGTGTGTGTGTGTGTTTTAGTAGTATAAAGAGATCCTAACTTATTCTGCTTTTTTCCAATTAAATACTCTGCTAACAATCTCTGAAGTCAGGGCCACATGAGCATCAGAGGGTTGGATTCAAAGATAAACAAAAATACAATTAGATCAGAATGATTTTTTTCTCCTGAATTTCTCCTGCCACTTGTATGATATCCTTTTTGTCTTCAGTTTTGGGCATGCTGACATTCCTCCATATTTGTCTCTGGATGTACTTTAGAGCTAAGCCATAAATGAAGTCTAAGTCACTTCTCACCAGTCTCATAAATTTGTCAGATAGGAAAATGCCAAAATTATGTGTAAAATTACTCCATCAGTTCCTGTTGCCTTACAAAATATCTTGGCAGGCTAATTTTATTTTTTTTAGACCATCTTGCAACAAGTTTGCTGGAAATATCATGTTTGGACAGATTTACCGTCCAAGGGTCTTTTGTGCAATACTTGCAACAATTTTAGCTTGCAATTAAGAATAGACAGAGAAAAGTTACACGCAAGTGTTTGTAAATGGTTACAAGGGACCTTGCTCAGGGGCCCTGGCCTAGGTCTGGAGAAGGAGACAGAATTATCCTCATCAAGTTTGCAATGACATGTAGGAGAAAGGCATGTGGGGGGGATGCAGCTAATATGCTCAAGGGCAGGGCTGCATTCAGAGGGAGCTAGACGGGAGAAATGAACTGACAGTAAATTTCATGAAACTCAGTCAGGACACCTGCCCTGCCCTGTGTCTGGGACAGACTAACACCCAACAGGAAACAGGCTGGGTTTGCCTGGCTGGTGAACAACTTTGTGGAGCAGGGACTGAGGTCCTGGGGCACACCTGGTTGAACTCCAGCCAGCAGGTCCCTGGCAGGGATGAAGGCTGAGTGCCCTGGGCTGTGTCAGCAGGAACACAGCCAGCAAATGGGGGAAGCAGTTATTCCTTTTTGCTGGGCATTTGTTTGGCTATCTCTGGAATACTGAGTTCATCTCTGGGCCGCTGAGTACATGAGGGCTGTCAATAAAATGCAGTTCAGCAGAGAGTCCCTGAGGTGGCCGAGGCTAAAGAACTTGTGAGGAGAGGCTGAGGGAGGGGAGCTGGTTTAACCTGGAGATGGGATGACTTCAGGAACCTGATTCCCCCTGGGCCTAGGGAGGCTCAGGCTCTTTGCTGAGGTGACTAGGGGCAGAATAGGAGACAGCAACCATAAATAAGAATGAAGTGATTTTTCTTGGATGCAAAAAAAGTAAATTTCCATGAGGATAATTAAGCAGTGGAGAAGGAACACATCTGGTATGTCAAAGCCCTGAGCAATCTGTCAATACAGGCTTCTTGTTGGTTCCCATGTATTCTCTTTCTCATTCTATTGCCTCATTAATTCCTTTGGAGAGGAGACACCTGATGAAATATGTTAGTTTAAAACTATTTGTAAGTAGCAAGGAAAAAAGAAGCAAATTAGGGAAGGATGCATAAAAACTATGCCACTGAGGCAGCAGAAAATAATCAGACATGTGCCAATACAGTTAACAACTGAAATATTTTGTACAATGTTATTAGGTTAATTGACATAAGCTTTGATGAAAGTTGGGGATTTCATCTTTAAAAATAAGTTTTCATGAGAGAATGGGCTTGCATGCTCTATATTCACCAGTGCTGATGATTTTGCTCTTTTCCTTCAAAGGGCTTTCTTCTTTATAGACAATCCTCACACTGACAAATGAAGAAAAATTTGACCCACATCTCTTTGTTCCACACTGACATCTAAACCATTGGTGTGGAGTGGTTTGCAGTAATTTCTACTTTAGGAAGAGATCATGAAGTTACAGATACACTTATCTCCCTATTGCCACAGGTCACTACAGACTGTTACCCAGACACTCTTTGGATCACCTAAGGAGTGATAAAAAAAAGGAGGGCACAGAAAGCATTTAGAAGCTCACGAGCTTACACAGTGGTGACAACGGAAACACAGAGATGTGTCAGTGAACACATTTTTTTTTCTTCTGCAGTTTATGACTGAAAAATGCCAGTAATAAATGCATGATACTCTAAAAAATATCAGTATGCCATGCTATCACAAACCAGTGCATTTAATCCACTGGTTTTACAGATACTCTCCATGTGAAAGAGTAAGGCTGAACTGCTGAATAGCCTCTGCCATTTTGTGAGGGTTTTCTCGATGAGCTGAGGACAGGTTTGGGATTTCCCTACCTTGCAGTACAGTGGATGTAGGCTCCTGGCTTGCAAGGGGGCTGTATGGTGTCCATAGTGTACGTGCTGGATGCAGAACTAACACCGCAGCACATACTGCTGATTTCCTGACTGAGTCAGCCAGAACTCCCCCTGGGGCTTTTTCCTGTGCTACAACTCCTCAGCAAGCTCAGACCTCAGAGCCACAGAGGGGTCCTATCAGATGGTATTCTTATCAGTTGTTGTAAGCCAGGAGACACAGCAGCAACATGCAAATGGAAAACCCTAGTTGTAGCTATCAATATTTTCCAAACTACAGTTTGAACCACTAACATTCAAAACATAAAGGACCAATTTCAGTGTGTGAGTAGCTCAGTTAACGTCTAGGAAACTATACTGACCTACCCAGAGATAAATTTTCCTCTTACCATGAATGCAGTTAACATAAACAGCCACAGAAAACTGTGTAGGTCATTGATTTTGTAGATTATCTTACATGTAAACTAACTTCACCTTCTGGATTTAATGAGTGTTGATTCAATTTTATGGACTGTTATTTCTTCAGTGGCCCTGACTCACATAAAAATCTCATAAGGAAAGAGTTCTGTGATTCCAGGTGGTAAAAATTGGCTCTATCTTCATTCTCCACCTGCTTTTCCCTTTGTTAAGATCATGTATTTTATTGTGGTTTTATCAAAAAAGTGAAATAGAATTTGATAGTTATGATTTCAATGACAAAGAACTTGTAGGTTTGGATGTAGTAACAGGGACTGTCCATAAAAGCAAAGGTTTGTGGAAATTGATTTGCTATATTCATTAAGCCTGAACATTCTAGTTCTTACAGTTATTTAGACTGACTTGGAAATTTTGAGCCTTGTTTTCCTAACTGGAGGTTCACCTTTTTTTGGTCTAAACCATATATACCAAGTTGTCTGGGCTATTGGCAACTCTTAGCTACTGGTCTCTTCAATCTCCAAATTCTCAGATAACAAAATATTTTTTTCTCAATTATATAGAAGTTAAACAACATTCTAAAACCCTTGTACTTTTCCAAGTGTTGACTCTAAGCCAGAGAACAAATGAAAGCTAAGAAGAAGGACCTGAGTATTCTCCCTCAAACAAGAACATAGCCTCTCTAGTTACTCTTCCCACTGAAAAAGGCCCCTAAAAGATAAGGCAGGGATGTTCAACTATGAAGTTTGTGAGACTAAGAGCCAGGAATGTGGAGTGGAAGGTAGGCACCAAACATAGTATTCTTTAAGTAAGCAAACACTTCTCAAAGAAGCCAAACTACCTATATGTGGTATAAAATTCCTGTTGTAACATGGCTAGTATGCTTATGTTAAATGGAAATTCATAAAATATGAACTCCAGCACAGAACCACTGAAAAGAGCCCTGCTTCCGTTTAGTCAAAGCAACACTGATGTTTGAGAAACTAAAAACTCTTTCCTTCTCAGAGTGTTTCTAATGTTCTATTGTTTGCTGCAAATAAGGTAGAGCAATATAGCTCTACAGGATGCTGCTTGAAAATTGAAGAACCCTCAAAACTCTTGTGCTTTTTTGTTTTGTTTCTAAAAGTATTCCCAGAAATAAAGCACTTGATCCTGCCTC
Organism: Thryothorus ludovicianus; assembly: GCA_013397245.1. Classification (NCBI taxonomy): domain Eukaryota; kingdom Metazoa; phylum Chordata; class Aves; order Passeriformes; family Certhiidae; genus Thryothorus; species Thryothorus ludovicianus. Next base: position 282,754 of record VZTB01008920.1, on the reverse strand, counting down.
TAATGCTGCATTGTTCATGAGACATACTTTGCAAAAAGCTTAACAGAGAAGTTTAGTTTCAATTGTGGCCAAGTAATTAAGAAAAAAAATAATCTTTTGAACAGAAAACAAAATAACAAAGTTATGCATTCCTGGGGTTATTTTAGAATGCATTTGTTCCTGTCTGTCACTGCCTATGGTAAGGTAACAGAACCTGTGGTTTTTGATTAACTTGGTGCTGCAGCCACTTTGCGAAACAGCAGAGGTGGATGTTCAGATGTGGTGGTGACCAGCCTGCAGCACAGAACCAGCTTATCCACAAACATGTCCTCCTAATATCTATGTCCAAACACTGTCAGAATCAACAAAGTATTACATAAAGGTAACGTCAGAAACATCCAGTCTGTAAGTACCATTCAAAGTAAGTTATGGCCAGAGGTCTCACACTTTAGGAAAAAAAAACCTGTTTCAATAAACTGTTCCTTTTGTCTGGAGTTAGATTATACCATTCTTACCTTTGTTGGACCTAAACAAAGAATATATGGTATTTCCTCATTTGCTGCAAAGTATTGGCAATAAATTACAATTTTAGGCTTTCTCCAAACACACACATTCAAAAAGCCTGTCCTTTTGTTCCTAAAACACTCTGAAGTCTACAGATTTTATATCGACATTATATTGCAGTTGGAAATTATGCCTTCTTTTTCTGTGATCCATCCATTTCCTTCCCCTATGGGGTGCATGTGCACAATCCATAAACATAAATTGATAAATATAACTAAATATATATATACAAACATATATATATATATAGAGAGAGAGAGAGATAAATAGATCTATTCCCAGTTAGGGACATTAGTAGCATAGAAATTATTTATGTAGCCTATTTGTTTCCTTGTTAGGGTTTGCTAAGGAACAAGGTAGGTTATAAAAAAACCTAGATTAAGTAGGTTTGTTGAATACAAATGAAAGTTATTTGTACAGCATTAGTTCTTAAATTCTGTTAAAAATCTGAATCATCTACTTAAAGACAAAATTCTGATGAGGAGGATTAATTGCTTTTCATTGAACCCCTCCATACTTAGTGGGAGCTGTGTTCATTGCAGATGGAGTTCTCGACTGTACAATCATTACCACTGACATCACTGAAACTAATCAGAATTCATGTGGTGAAGACTGACTAAAGAATTATGCTGGTATTTATTCCCACTCTCAGGAAGGGTCTGATCCTGGTTTACAGGAGACTTCTCTGGTTGACCTGGGGAGGAATGGGACTGAGCTCCAAACTGACAGTGTGATTAATAATAATAGCACAGTGATGTTCCTGTCTGTCTCATTAAAATGGATACTGAAATTTTTGCTCTATAATTAGTTCTCCTTTTTTCATCTGTGTCCTAGTACAGGTCTCCTAATCATTTAGCAAGAAACAAGCAGAAGCTAAAGGCCACCAGGTCTTCTGCTGATATACACCATTGCAGCTCCACTGAAGGGCAATGGAGTTTCAACTGCTGAGACCAGCTAAAGCTCTTATGCTGAACCATTTCTCATTAACTGGAAGGAAAGGCAGAGCCCACAGACCACAGAGTAGCTCAGAATATTCAAGCTGCTTTTTCTCTGTACCCAGGGAATGTGCAGGTACTCAGGGGAAAGTGTAAAAAGAGAAGAGAAGCCAATAGCCAAATGGATGATTGTACTGAAGGAAGAAAGAGCTGTGAAAAATTGAGTTATAATGAAACAACGTATGGGACATCTGTGGTGGGAGGAAGCCCGTGATGCTTGGTCCCTCAGTAAAATTAATTAATAGTTGAAAAATGTGAAACAGGATGCAAAAAACAACACGTGGCAAATACCAATGAGGTAACTAAGGCCATTTAGAGCACTTCCTATCAAAATTCAAACACATGTAAAAATAGATCTGCAGCAACTCATAGCACATGGTTATTCTTCATAAATTTTGGTTTACTCCTACTGGAAATTACCAAAGTGCTTTTTTGCACAGAAGAAACTTGAAAGGTCTGTGACTGTGAATATTTTACTCAGCTTGAAAACACTCTGAAACTCATTAGCTGAAGGGAAGGTGCAAGTTTCACATTGCTGCAAACCTCACTTGCTGAGCTCTACAATTGTAAGCTATTTTCTCTCAGAGGCCAGTGCCACTTCTGCAGAGCGGCCCAGAGAATTTCACTGTTGTCCACTCTTTGTCAGGATCTACAGAACATCATCTGTTGGGGTTGCCTAGGATTATTGAGGGCCCTGCTTCCCCAACTATTTTTCATATTTGCATGCAGCCATGCTTCTTGGGAACCCTCACAAATCTATTTGCGTGAGTGCATACTTGTGTGTGTTTGTGTGTTTGCCAATATATTTGGCACAGACAGAATGCATCTGTCTAAAAGAAACTACAGGATATCTGCTCTGACAGCATTCCAGTAATGACATTCAACTGAAGCAGACATATCTGTGGAACAATCATGCATTTGTCTGGTCTTTTGAATCTGAAATGCTAACTTGAATTGGAAAGGGCAAGGCCCTTTCAGAGCAGTCGTGAAGCAGTTGGGAGCAGATCTAGAAGACTTAAGATTTTTCTATTTTGTTCTTTGGAGTCTAAATGTGCAAGAACAGAGCACAGCCCTGAGGGAGGCTTTGCTCATGCCTAAGCCCCTGACCTCAAAATGGAAAACTCGGAGTCAGCTAAGTCTCCCTGACAACAAAGAGGGGGGGAAATGGAATTGGCACTCCACATTATTAATTTATTTGCATTACAATTTCATTCTCAAATGGGGAATAAACTGAATCAACAAGGAGTAGTAAAGAAGTGATCTCTTGTCTACTACAAAAAACATATATGCATGTTTACATGTATATATCTATCTATGTCTATATATATCTTCATGGAGTGGAGAGACAAAGTCTGCTTGCCCTTGGGGGAATGGCAAGCAGCATAGGGTGTGCCAGGGTAGGAAACAGCACTTATCTTATCCTGTGACATATTGGGGTCCTCTCTGAGCCAGGAAATGCCATCATGACCTGCAGCAGATAAGATAAAGAGCTCTAAAGAGTCTTTATGAGTAATCAGAGCTTTTATGAGAAATCAGTTTTTCAAATAACTGCTTTTATTCTGTGTATTCAGATAAACTAGTACTAATTTCCCTGCTTGTTTCTTACATGCCAGTGACATCACTAGCATTTTCTCAGAGATATCTCAGGACCTGAAATCTACCTTGTTTTTTGGGAAAAAATCCTAGCAGGAATGTTTGGTAACTTGAAGCATCTGTGATCCAAACAATTCCTCTCTGCCTTCTCTAGTTCAGTTTCCCTACCTGGTAAAAGGAAGAGTTAAAGTGAAAGGAAATGGAGTATGACATCAGACCTGAGGCCAAGTCCTTAATTTGTTTTTTTGCTGAGGCTGAACTCAAGGAAGTCAACTGGATCCTTGCCTGAGTAAGTAATGAGCAGAAATTAAGGAAGGGCTTGAAGACTGGCTCTTTGATGATTAGGTCAATGCCTTCCGTGTAATCCCAAGTGACCAAAAGAGCACAGAGAAAAAAAAGAAAACTACTCTTAGCACTTCCCATTGCCAGCTCAGGCAGGAGGATTTCAGTGCTCATAGAGTGGGGATTCTACAGTAGAACTGTTAAGACCCCGTGGAAATAAGAAAAACACTCGGGCTGGGCAGTTACAGCCAGGTGGCTGCAAGGTTAAAATAGAGCCACTTAAATTTTGACAAATTCCTCTCTTCAAAATCACTGTGAAGCACAAGGCTGTATGTGTACATCTTCTCTACCATGCTGAGTACACTGCAGGATTCCAAATCAGACTGAATATATATTCTGCAAAGCAATTGTCCAAGAATGTAATCCAAATGCCTATATCACCTACTTCAGTGAATTCAATGCCTGATTCACTAAATTCAAGGACTGGGTTTGCAAAGCTTTCATTGAAACTATTGTACACATTGCTATTACAATAAAACAGATGATTGTTTTTACCTACAGGTATAGGACCTGTACAAAGCAGATTGGTTCTAACACATAATATCATGTCAAAAGTTCTCCCAGAAAGAGAATAATAACGTTTCAAAAACTAATCAATATGTGACCCTCCTCAGTCTCCACAGAGCTGTGAGCACCATTTTTCTTGGATCTAAATGTTATGGCCAAATTTTGTATTGAGTCATTAGTCAGACAGTCTTATTGACTCCAATGGAATTGTACCAATCCAAATCAACCCCAGCTGTCCAACATCTTTCCCTTGACTCTGAACCCTTTGCAGTCCTATTCTTCCCACCTCACAATGCTTGCCTTGAGTTAATTCAATGGCAGGAGTACAAATGCAATACTGCGAAACCGACCAGTTTCATGTACTCATAGCCATAGCAGCCAGAACGAGTCAGTAATCTTGGAATCATCTGATTAGACAGCACATAAAGCTAAATTTAATTCCATTGTTTTGCTGCCTGCAGCAGCAGTAGGGAAAGGAAAGCTAGTAGTAATCCCCTTCTGTAGTGCTCTCACTGTAAATAAGTGTTTTAGTGGATTATCCAAGGATATAGATTTCATATTATAAAACATTCTTATTGCTGTATAAACTATGGGTGTAAATTGCAGTGTAAGAGGTAATGGATATATAACCAAGAGTGCCCAGGGTGTAAGCTCTTCAAAAAGCTTTCTTGAAGGCTCAGATCACAGCATCAGTGAGGAGATTCATATTTATGCTGTGGATCTGAAACAAACAAGATCATTCTAAATAGCAGAGAACTTAAGCAGCATAAATAAGCATTGTACAAGTGTGTATACAGTTCTGCTTCACCCCATTTCCTCCCATACACATCACTTATTTGCATTTATTATATTACACGTAGGAAAAAAATGTTCAGTTGCTAAGGATTTAACTCACAAGAAACAGAAATTGCTGAGGTAAGTACTCAAAGGTTTGGCTGGCTCCAGCACTAAGGAGGCAGCTGGAGGGCATCCTCACTGCAGATTGTGTCAGGGGCTGTGTGTGACAGCACAGTGTGAAGGGGGATCTCACACTCACACCCTCTGGTGCTGAGTGTCTGTCACGGAGCTACTCTCACCTTGAGGAAGATGGGAGTCAAGTCCTCTGGGATGCCTCTGCCCACCATTGGCTGAGGCAGGCAAACAACTTCATAGGAGACTGGTTCAATCTGGGAACTCTGCCAGCAGGAGAAGGAGGAAGCAGAGCAGAGTCTGTCTCTGACAGCTGTAACTAAAGATGGTGTTCCTACAGTGCTCATAGAGGATGGCTGGCATTACCACAGGGATCTTCTAAGATTTCAGCTTTATGGTGTATAAAAGAAGTGCTATTTACTATGCAACTCTTTTCATCTGAAAAAGACAGAGCCCTCTGCAGACATTAAAGCTTTCTTCTGTTCCTCTCACAAGCATTTGACATATTTTTGCTCACAAAAATCTTGCCCACCAATTCTTTTGTGCCATGCTTTTAAGAGACATCATCATAAATAATTTCCTCAGTAATAGTTTGGTTTGCTTCTACCTCATGTAGCATATACGTATTATACATGTACCTGGAAGAGGACAAGCACCTAGAACATATGATCTCCCTTGTTGGCTGTCTGACTAAAAATGAGGTTTACACAACATATGACAAACAGCAAAACTCAGGGGGGACAAAAAAAAGTGTATCCATCTGGCTTGTTGATTCCTAGCTGCCAGCAATGAAGTGAGGTGTTCATACCATATCCTTCAAGTAGCCAGCCATGTCACCGTTACCCAGCTTCCAAACCTGGGCCATGCTGTGGCTTGCTGCAGAAACCAATGTCTCTTTACAGGAAAGCAGTGTGTGAGTGCACACACAGAGTAGGGCTCTGCACCGAAGGACACAAAGCTCACGAGGCACTCAGGACCCACACAAGCTGTAAGTTGTGCATTTTGCCTTAGCACATGTGCATTCAGCTTAGGAGATATTTCAGGCTAGGTTAGAATAAGAAAAAGTGTAAGTGGTGTGAACACTTTGGGTTTACAAGTTCAAAAGTCAGTTCCAGAGACTACTCCCCCTTGCAGTATGCAATTTAATGGCAGATACATTTGCTTTTGTCACCTACATATTCATTACTGAAGTGAGAAGAGCAGGCTGTAAAGCACACTAATAACGAAAGCACAAGAAAAGTGGTTTTAGGTAAAGGGAAGAGATAAATGTTTCTCTGCTCAAGCCAGGAACACAGATACAGACCTCAATGTAACTGTGGGTTTCTGATACCAGATTCATTACAAGCTGGACATTTATCTTGTACAGGAGAGCATAATTCTGAGAACCTCTCCAAGAGAAAGCCTTGTAAAATCCAAATTTTAAGGGCAAACAGAAATAAAAGGTTAGAAATAGATCTTCCACCTTCTGCTACATATCAAATTAGTTGTTTTCAACTATAGAATCTCAAGTGTTAAAATTACTGCATACTGGGTGGAACCCCAGCCTCACGCAAAGAAAGCAAACAATAGACAAAATACAGTCAAATAATGTGTTAAACCCCCTCTAAAATAGTCTGCTATTACATGTCAATATTTTCTGAAGCTGTCAGATGAACAATTTTAGGTATCTGCAGTGTCTGTTATGATGGTATGGCAGATCTGTCCAACCACAAAACTCATCAGCTGGGGCTCGGCAGTTTACCCATCTGCAAAGCCCAGAGCAGACTGAATTAGACCAGGGACTGATCTGGCATAGCCTGTCTCCATCTACCTAGCACAACACAAACTAGCAAGCCACCATTTGTAGGCAATAGCAGCTGAGCTGCCATCTTCCAAAGTATTTGGGAGGTACTGCCGGCTCTCAGAGAGGCAGGCAGAAGTCAAAGTACATAAGGAAATGCTGCAGAGAGATTGTGAGAGATTGATTGGAAGGTCTGAAGCCTAAGATTTTATCCCAAGACCATATAAAAGTCTCACCCAGGAGCAGAGCACAGCACGGTCTGAAGTTGCCTTAAGAAATCAACCAACCTGAAAAGAATAAATCCTAGTTTATATTGAAAGTAGCAATTTTGTTTTAAAAAGCCTCTTTCAGCTATTTCACCCTTCCCTTTGGTATCAAATATTATTCAAATATTTAAAATTCTGCATCAGTCCTTTAATCTTGTGGAACCAAATTTTTGTTCTGCCAGGAAAGGGGAATGTATGTTCAGCAAAAAAGCAGAAATTCAGTGAAGAGCAAAAGTAGTTTAAATATTTAGAAAGGACATGCCCCTTCAAAAAGAAAAAAAATTCAATTGTAAGTGTGCAACTGATAAAGAAAATCTATACTATTTTAACTTGGAAGCATTCAAACTGTTGAAAAATAACATTGCAAGGCTGAAGAAATAAATCAAAGTTCATTGGCCGAATTCTGCTCTCAAAATAGAACAGCTAAGATCAGAATCACTCCCAATTGCTGTCTGTTTTCCTATTTTATAATTAAATTTTGCAATCTTTCTTCAACAAAATCATCCTCTGGGATTGCTGGCATTTTTTAGGACTTCAAAAACTTGGCACTCAGTGTTCTCAGGAGAAAAATCTTTAAGAGTTAAAAGTATACAGCTGAACTGCAAAGAACTGTCCAGAAGTGGCACGACCTCATACCCTAGCAACAGAAATCAATAACAACAAAGATAATATAATTACACCACAGAAAGGATCCAGAGGGCAGATTATGTCAAGTATTATGTTGTTAAGAAAGAATGACATGTGAAACAGACAGTGTGTTTTAAACACGGACAAAAATACAGAAAATGTGCAAGGTCGATAGAGAAAAGTGAAATACGAACACAGAATAAATTAGCCTGCAAACTCTTAAAAGGGAAAGAAAATTATTCCTGTTCCTGCTTTCACTGTTTTATTTATTCAGTACACAGAATCAGATTCCCAGGGGAGCAGAGAAAGACATTTTATTTCACAAGAAGCATAGTGGCACAGGGAAAATAGATGACCCTATGATGACAGCCTTGTTCTGGAGCTCTTGAGACCCAGTTCATTTCCTGTTTTGGTACAGATGGTCCATACCACTCAGTCAAATCGTGGGCTTCCTGTTCCTCTGTCTCCCATTTGGAAAAGAGTGCCAGTAGAAGTATAAGGATTCAGATGGAACAGATACGGCTGTAGTCTGGGGATGACATGGAATTACCCACAACAGAAGGATTCCTGCCTGCATTGGCATGGAACACATATTTGTCTCTTGAACAATGCACTTCACTTTTGTTGTTCAGGTTGCTCTTAGAGGAGGCAGGACGTAGTGTCTGGCCAGGCTACACTTCTCTGCAATACTTGGAGCTCCAGCACCACCCTCCTGCCAGCACAAAGGTTATTTGGAAATGTGTTCCCTGATACAACTTCCCTGCCAGTGCTTTCATACAGCTTTGAAATGCGGGGTAACTTTTCAAGCACAATCTCATTTTAAGGAAAACTGACCAGTACTAATAAAAGCCTATGTGCCTATTGCTTTACATAAGGCAGTAATGGCCTATCACCAAATCACCTGATCCCCCTCCACAGTTTTGCCTGTTTCTTCCCTATACCACTGCAATGTGAACATAGCTTTCTACTCAGAGTCCTGAGCAGGCTCTGACTAAAGTGACCCTGCACTTTTCAGCTATGTGCAAGATAGTTGCTGAAATTAAACTACTTAAACTAACAGAAAATACAAACAACTGCAAAAAGAACAGCAGAGGTTAGTAGTGGTGTCTCATCTTGGTTTCTACATGCTCATATATGTGGACTAAACTACAGCTTGGTGAACACTGTTCCTAAGTACTCAAGGAGTTCAAAAGAAGGAACATGGTGAAATGTTAGTAGTAACAAATTTTTGAGGGGGTGAAGACGTGCACTAATTCTCACTTATTGCATTTCTGGCATTAGTGAAAGAACCTTCTGAATGACAATATATGCTCATTAAAGGCACACTCTTAGCAGTACAGTCAACAATAATGAAAATGCCCAAACTAGAAAGACACAGAGAGAGAGAGAGAATATTAGAATGTACATGAGGTGTAACTCGCACCATGGGTTTTGTCTCTTAAACACCCTTTATTTTACCTGTTTCCATTGTTATCCTTGTGGCACCTGGTGTAGTTATTCTTTCTGTCTCTGCATCAAATTTGAAAGTGATGGGGTCCATATGTCACACATAGAGGACACATAAGCAGAGTGACACCTCAGCACAGATACTACATCTACAGCAATAAATGCAGCAGGGCCAGGAACAGTCCTGGATACTCTGTCTCGGTCATCCCTGCTGTTGTAATGTTTCCAAGCACAGTTTTGGCCCAAGGCTGATAGCCCATCCCAAAAAAGTCCTGGGCCCTGTTTAGAAGTTGATACAGGCCAGGGAAAATTCCCAAGGATGCAGACACCTGATTTGGAGGATCTGAGAATTTAACAGTATGGACAGGTTCTTCCATGCTATTTGGTCTCAAAGCCAGTCTTGGGGCTATTTAATTCACTCATATGTACATTATCTGTGATTATTTGTGCTTTCTTACCATGAGACACAAGTGTTGCTATTCTAAAGTCTTTCTAATTCTTTTTGAATTAGAAAGTTTGAACTAATTATTAGAGATAATTGCTTCTTGTCTCCAATCTGTTCAGAATCCTAATGAAGTTTTTGAACCTTTGCAGGCAAGACCCCAAGCTGGGCACCTATCCAGGCCTGCTTCGCTGTGGTACCCATCTTTATATCTCTGTTATGAGTAGAAGTAGCTGATAACAGACCAATTCTGGTCATTACTCCTGTCATAAGATGTAAAATTCAGCACAGATGGTATCTTACTCAACCTTAACATGATGCAAACAAAAGAACTATTTTAACACACTGTATAAAACCAGGGGACTTTCCACACTCTTTCCCAGGGGTGCCTGAGAGTTGAGGATTTAGCTGTCTTGGCACCTACCCTAGACCCACCAGCCAAACTAGACTATTTTTCCTTCAGAACAATATGTTTTGCAGATATTACTAAATCCTGTTTTTTTTCCCCCAGCTTCATATGGAACTGTGTTAATCACAGCTCAGTGGATGGGAGAATCAGCACCGTGAATGCAGTTTCATAAGCCTTTTTCACAGCCTGCACACTCAGTCTCCTCTGATACTGGCTGTTACAGTTCTCCCATCTGAGCTGCTGTTTAACTCAACTGCTTCTCCTTTGTATCACCCAGCTCATCTTTTCTAAATCTTAAAAAGGTTTATTGAAGACTAATCAAGTCACTGATACTCCATGTGATAAAAATGAGCAGGAGTTTTCAACCAGGACTCCCCGTAAGCTGATTTGAAGCAAGGTCATTACCTGCATTTATTAGCAATTCTTGAGGTGAGAAATACTTCTGAAGCTTGAGGTTAAAAAAATGAAGCTGAAATGAGTTAATACATTTTTTTTCTGTCTGATAATCTTACAATCTGCAAGGACACAGATTATTTCTATAGTTCAATTTACTGGTGTGTATTCATGTGAAGTAAGAAGATTTTCCACATGAAGTAAGAATACTTTGATTTTTTTGTGGCAAGTATTGTGTTAAAAAAAAATCTGATGTTAGGGCAATTTAACACAGAACATCATGGAAGTAAATGGGAAGATGGTAGAAAACGTAGTCAATTAAAAAAAAAAAAAGGCACAGATTCTGTCCCAGTAATAACGACTGTACATAGATAGTCCTGGCAGTGGTGACATTCATGATTATTCTGTGTTGTGTGTGATATTGCCATTCCTCAAGGATACTGCAGTGATTTCATAGGCTGATAAAATGACATCATGATTGGTCTATTTGGAGCTGTGGAGGAGAACAGAAAATCTTTGCTACTTTATAGATTAAACGTATATTTAAACTAAGTTTTAGGTGTTTACCAATGTTAATGTCTCTGAGTATCTGAATGTCAGCTGCCAAAAATAATTAGTTTGCTATCTTTGTTTAGAACTCACTGTAAACAAAATAAATTAATTAATTGTTGGTCAATTGTTTTGAAAGGACTGTGTTATTTAGGCAAGCCTTGTATTTTACTGCCTCTAGAAACTCCTGGTTTGGCTCAGAACCATTTAAAAATGTCCCTGAACAATGCTGAGTATATGCTTATATAAGTGAGCATGTTGTTAGTCTTGATCTAGTCAATCTTGCATTTCAATTGCTACAGGAAATGGCATAGGCATGGATCAAATAACACACAAAAATCATTACAACTGAACAGAATGTAAGTTATTGAAAAATTCCTCTCTAATTGTCCACTTCCCTGCCCTCAGCTTCTTTCATAGCTGGTACACAAGAAGGCTTGTTACTGCTATTCTTGGTTCTGAATTTCAATAACATGTCCAGAGCCACATACATTTATAAAGAAGTTAAGTAACCTGTGATTTAGTTGGATATAGACAACAATAGTTTTGTGATGATGTGTGAGGCAGAAACATTATAGCTTTGAGAGGGATGACTGAAAAAATGCTAATAAATATTCACTGATTTGGTGTGTAGTAAAGACTGAAAGAGTTCACATCTTGAGCTGACTGGAGAAGACTTTGAGAAGAGAAAACCCCTGTCAAATTCAGTGATTATAATGTTACCTTTCAAGTATTTCCTGATTTGCTGAATAAAATCTCAGGTTTCATGTTTATAGGTTTTTTCCCTCCCAAGTTAAAAATAAATCACAGAACTATAAGAACAATAAAATAGTATTAAACTAAAAATTATACAAATTTATCCAGAAGTTTTTGAGGAATGAAGGCGACACACAATTTCCCAAATTTTGTTAAGAAAAAAGCAACAAAACCAAACACCCTTGCAATATTTCAACAATCTTTTACAATTACTGCTGTAAATGCGTGACTAGATTCTCCTAGAACGTGGTTGGACAATATTACAGGAGAAAGTTACAAGGTGTTTGCAGAGAAGTAAAAGAAGAGGAGAAACTACAAAAGAAGACTCACAAAGGGCTTAAAAGAAAAAGCACTTTAGCCTGGTGTGGAAGATGAGAAGTGAAACCTTACTAGGAGACTGAAGTTAATAAAAATATGATCTTGGAAGAAAAAAATACTGTAAATTTATTTCAGATAAGGCTACAACTTGCTATAACTGGTAATGCTGGAAGTGTTGCCAAGGAGTAATCTCATCCTGAGTACAGTTCCTAAGAGCTCTCCATGAGTGCACGGAGCTGTGAAGAAGAGCAGCCTGCCTGGCCCTTCACTTCTGCTGGTCGATGATCTGAAGAGAGCAAGAGGGATAAGATGAAAGTGTACCTAAATCTGTCCTCAGCAGCTGCTTCTAGCAGATCATTCCTATGCCCAAAGTAGTGCAGAGGGGTAAAGGTATTCAAAATGAAGGGTCTGCCCTTGCCCTTGTTGATCCATCTCTGCTTCAAGAAGTACATTAATTTTTAAATTAAACAGGAATAGGTTTGGAGTATGTGTGTGCTTTTTTACAACTGTTTCTTCCTCACTGGGAAACCAAATAGAAAAGGCTTGTCCATTTTTTACCCACAGACAGAATGGACCTGTTGGAAGAATGGTTCTTCCTTGCCCCTTAAAATACAAAGGATGTGATTCTTGTCTGCATATGAATAGCAGAAATAACTGCTGAAGTTAGTGAAGCTCAACAGTAAGGAAAATGAGAACCACATCCTAAATGTCAGCACAGTCCCTCCAGATTTTCTGTACTGCTTGGCACTTAGACAACACTTTTTATCTGAGGAACTCAAAAGGCCAGTTCTTAGTTCAATTTTGTAATACCCCTCTGAGGCTGGTAAAATGTCCAGCTAAGAGAACTCGAGTATAGAAAGGTTAAATAATTTACTGACAGTCACAGCCAGTAGCAGAAACTAAAGGCCCAAATACCCAGACCTGTGCTGTAAATGTAACAAGTAATAAACAAATTCTGGCTATTGTCAGTAGATTTGTGTATCTGTACTTTAATGGAATGCATTGACTATGCATCCTTTGGGGCTTAAATGCTCAGTAAATCAAACTGAGCTAAGGCTTGTTTTAAATAGATGTAGATTTCTAAAACAAATAGCAGCATTCACTCAGAGAAGTGGATCATAACTCATGGACAGGCTGTTGTTTTGGAAAGAATAATCAGCAAAATGCAGGAAGAATTTTTACAGTGTTTTGTAGTAACAGTTATTACTCCTGCACCATATTACATTTAATAGCAAAGTCCCTGCTGAAACTGTTGCCAAGGAAATGCCTAAAATTTCTATCCTCTTTGTGGAGGATAGAAATTATTATATTTAGTTTCCATGCAAAGAAACTGATGTCCATTTGGAAACTGGAAAAGAAAAAGATTCAGCTAAAACCAATTTCAATTTTGAACACCTCAGTTAATGACAGTTGAAGGAAAACAGAATTAAAATGCCACCCCATTTAAGAGTCTGTTATGACTACTTCTCACAAAAACTTGATGTAAAATCTGAACTTGTATTTCAGGACTTCTGGAATTCTAGACCAATATGCCACCCACAAGAAATCCTATTTAGTAGCATTTTTCTAATTAGTGAAATTCCAGTAATTATAGAAAAAAAACTGGCAATGTTTATACGAATAGGTAGGTCAACAATAATTTACAACTATGGAAAATCTTATTTTTCTCTTTTATAGCCAATATATATTGCAGGAATATACTTATTAATAATTTCCAAGTGATAGGGAGTTGTCAGTACCTTGGAGGACAGGATTAGGATCCCAAACGATCCTGCCAGTTGGAGAAATTACCTAAAAAACATAGGATGTAAGTCTAAGAGGATATACTTTTGAGTAAGACTAATTAACTCCATTACTATGTAACAGTAATGGGAAGAGTAGCTCATTAGATGAGGCTTCTTTAGGGTTTGGGGCTTATAATCCCTCAAAAACCATGCTAACAGTGGCATGTTGTTTGGAAGAAAAAAGATAAACGTGATACTGGGGGACATGGGACATATATAAAGCAATTTTCAAGCTATAGGAAGCCATCCCCCAGTTTCTGTCAGCTGCTGGTATATGAGTGCTGAGTGAAGGCACAGGTAGACCTGTGCCCAAATTTCAGCTCAGGAGCCATGAGAAATAAGAGATGGAAAAAGGAAAAGAGATTTTCAAAATACAACCTTGAAGGAAAGATTCAATAAATAGGGAAGGGGGGTGGGGAAGAGGGCAGAGTTGGTAATCTGTCAAACATACAGAACTACTACAAAAGAAGGAAAATCCATTCCCAGTGCCTAATACAGCCTAAAGACCCATAAGAAAGATTCAGGATGGGAATTGACAGGATCTTTCTAACAGCAGGAAAGGAAATACCTGCAATAAGTTGCAGGAAGCTCCACAATCTTCCCACCAGTGGTGAGATATGTACCTATCAGGAATGACATTGCCACAAGATGTGTAGATTATTTCTCTGAGACTCTGATTCTGTTCTGCTAAGTTACATTTCTTCAATATTTCACAGACATATCAGCATTATTAATTTTTCCTGATATAGCATGCTTAATTTCATCACTTTAAGCTTTTACTCAGACAAAGATGGAGAGGATCTAAGAGGACCACATAGCTCTATCAGATGCTCAGTCCACAAATCACTTCTCAACTAACACAGTGCCAAATAGGGAGTTTGAAGCAGATATTACTCTCAGAAGGGCTCTAAGTTTCAGCTGTGGATGTTACAACTGAAACCAGTGAGAATGAGTTTGAACTTGATCAAATTTGACACTTAGTTTTGTTCAAAGTTAACTAGGGTGGTAAAGAGAAAATCATGGTGTGGAGCCATCTCATGCACAAAGAAGACCAAACATTGTAAGCTGTGCTGACAGAAGCACTAAAATGCAGTTAAAGATTGTTTTAACAGATAAATTATACCTGGCTTTGACCATACATTTGATGTATCAGAAACGTTTTGATTGGTGCAAGCAAGACTATAGTGTTTCAAAATTATTTTTGCTTTGCTGCTTCTTGCAACTCTACCTGAAAAATGTTTTACCCCAAAGTTTAAACTAAGTTTAAATATTTAAATAATCATACAACTATTCTTCTCCCTCTTCAAAGCTTAAAAATATCTATATTGGCCTTGAAGAAATAGGCATATGGTAGTTGATCCTGACATTCATTATCTAGAATTATAAAAGCTTACTGCAAATACATCCTGAACTTCCAAAATCCATCTTTTTTTTTAAGAATCAAACTGTATTTATTACTTCAGAGTGGCTTTTTATTTTTGCAAACCTTCACCTGTATGGACCAGAAAGAGAGTAACAGTGAAGGAAGATGAGGAGAGAAAGAGGGGGAAGAAGAGATCAGGGGAGAGCAAGAAGAGGAGAGGATTATTACTCATTATTACGCATCTTTATTTTTAGGAGACTTTGTGTCACAGACCTAAGAGGTATAAATTCAAATCATGCTGAAGAACTGGTATTACTCTTACATCCAATAAGTTTCTATAACTTCTAATAATGGAAGAATTTGGCCTCTGATTCTTAGATGCTTATTTAAATTTTCTCTGATGAAAACACTTCAAATAAATCCCTCCCTTTATTAGGCTTTATGGCATTTAGCAGCTTAAAGAACAGAATGCTTGCTCCTCCGTTCTTCACAGAATTTCTGGGTAAATTACTGGATAAAATGGTATTTGTTGTAGCTCAAGAGATTCTAGAATTAAGAATCTGGTAGGTGCTTAACAGTAAAACACAGAGAAGCTCAGGTTTTGTGTGTGTACTGAATGAACCAAGGCCAGAGCACATATGTCTTCCATTGTGCAAAACTGAATGTGTAGTTAAATTAAGAACAATAGGTATTCATAAATCAGCACAAGTGCCCATGAGAAACAAGTCTTCTAATTAAATAAGAGAATCAGTGTTCCTTGTTCCGGGAATTGTTGTTTGGTATTAGGTAGGATATATTGATAGTAGAGAGACTTTTTTTGTGAGAAGAATTATTTGGTTTATTTACCAAAAACAGCTCCCTTCCTATACATTATTCAAGTAATTTACAAAGCTGGTTTGGAGGGAAATACTATTTGTGCTTTTTGAAAAGGAGCTATAAAATGCTCCTACATAAAACTAAATCTTTGTGATCAGAATAAACCAAAACAAAACTAAAAGTAGTGGAAGTCATTACAGTATTTCAGACTGTTTTGATTTTATACTAAAAGATAAAACCAAAGAAACCCAAACTCATCAAAAAACCAAGACAGGCATTAGTATCCTTACTAAAGGAGAAAATTCTGCATTGATATTAAAAAAGAGTTGATTTATTGTTTTGACAGTATTTCTGTCTGGAATGGAAAATCCATTTCTTTCTGAATGGAAATAATTCAAAATATTTGGTGAGTAAATGTGGCTTGAAGATGGCTTTGTAATTTTCTGGTCCTGATGCTTCCCGAGTACCTGTTTTACCATCATCTCATCAAAAGAAGACAGAAAGCAGAGAACTAATGTTTTATAACTTCAGTCCTACAACCCCGAATTTCATCCACCCATTAAGATGCCTTGCAGTTTTTCAAGTAGAAAGAAGAACCTGAATAGCTTACACTTGGTAATATAGTCAAGAACATGTACATTTCAAATAATGGGGACATGAAACATCTCACTTACTTTAATCTCTTCAAAAACAAAACATTCTAAAGAAACTTTCAGAAACGTGTCTTCAAATTGGGTGTTAAGTCAGCCTTTATGCAAACAACTTTTTTTACGCCAGGTTGACTGAATCCTGTTAATCACAGACAAAGGGAAGTAACTACATGTTTCCTGCACAAAGAGTAAGTACTTAGATCACCAGTTTAGGAATCAGATTCTGTTCTCACAGTTAATCTGAATTCCTTTTAAAGGCACAATAATCTCTTGTGTAGACACACGTATACAGACTTGAGCTGGCTTATAAATTCCATCTTCAGTTTTACTCAAACTGCCTATAGAATAGTTAATACATGTAAATTCCTTTATTTTGCTTTATGTCCCTTGATGTACAAGTTAAAAGCAGGGAAATCCCATAAATGCCTCACTTTGGATGAGACTAAAACTCAATTTTGAGATTGTCCTCTACAGTATTTCCATGTTAATGAACATTAAGCTGCCAGGGCACTTTGCTTGCCTAACCAAGAATGATCACAGCCCAACCTGAAATGCGCATGGTATCTTGCACATTTGAAGCTTTTTACTTTCACAAAAGATGATTTGAACTCAGAACTCATTCTGTCATGGTGATCTGAATATATTTCATCATGAGTAGCATTTTAGGGTATAAAGGCAATTTTTTGCTATAAATGGTTTTTAATAGATTTAATGGGTTCTGGGCTAGTATTTTTCCACCCAAAGAAAACCAAATTCTATACAGACATTTTGGTCCTGTGTATCATAACCCAAAATATGTAATTTTTTAAAACATCTTCCTTGCGTTTCCTCAGTGAAAGAAAGAGTTAATACTTGAATATTCTGAGTTGAAAATGAGAGAAAAAACAGGTTTTGAACATTCTAGGGTCAATATGTTTTCTTCTGCTAAAGCTTTGTATTAGACATACTGCATCTCTGGTCTGTACATTACTAGAATTCTTCAACTTTAGTGTCAGAAACTTAGAAATTAAGTAACTGGCATTGCACTAACTCTCTTTGTTATTTTACTCTGGGCAAAATAGAAGCGTGATGGGATTTCAAAAGCAGACTCTTTCCTGTTGCCATCACAAGACATTGAGCTAAGACTCTTTTGAAAGTCTTACCCTAGGACTTTGGATCATGAGACTTGCTGGAGTCCAGTCAGTGAAACAGTGAAGCAAAAGCTTTGGAAGTATTTTCCTGCTCCAGTCATAGCTCTCAGAATTGAAAATTTAAAATCATGTTGTTTGATTAATTCTGTGGCAGCTTCTAGAACATACAGTAATTTTAGACATTCAAAGCACAAAGTTGTGCTTTGTGGATTTGTGTCCCCAGAACTCTTGTTACTGGCATTTTGACATGAAGCAGGTTCTTCCCTCAGAGGTCATTTAAAGTGGCCACTGTAGAAAAACCTTCTAGCTCTCCAAGTATTTATATAGATCTACCATCAAACTTGTAGGTCTATTCCATGTAAATGTAAAAACTAAGAAAATGTTTCTGACACTTTTTTATTCCCAGTTGGGTGATTTTGGTGGCATATCAAAAAGACAGAACCCAGAAGCACAAGGACATAAAAGCACACTATTTTTAGGTCTAGTTCTGTGGTGTTGGAAAATGTTTGTGAAGGCTGCCTGCCCAGGATGCTCCTCTTGATCTTCCAGAACCCAGAACAGTAATAGACTACACAGCAGTGACCATTAAGGGCAGCTTTGCCTTTCAAAGTCTTTGATTTTTAGCCCTATAGACTGCATCATTTTCATGACCATTGTGGGGCTGGTTTTTCTCTGCCTGCAGTATTTTCTACAGAGCAAACTCATAGGCGATGTGTGGGAATATATGAAACGATTCATATAGAATTTTGCCATAATTTCACAGAGGACACACACATTTTCACTGCCATTGTACCAAATTCCAAACACAGGATGCTGATCCCCTGACAATGCAGCACCAATGAACAACATTTTACGAGGCAGAGGAAAGTAGTCTAAAGAAACAGAATTTAACTTGAGCAAAAGCCCCACCAAACAACAAAAAATCCACCCAAGCAAGCATAGCAAAACTGAAGCCCATTACAAAGAAAAGATTAGGATGACATGACTATTTTTTCCCCTCATTGTTAAATGTAAACTGAGTTAATGGTAAAAAAGTCGTGGAGGATGAGGGAGGGAAGTTGTGGATGATTGCTGCATTCTTTGTTACGTCCTCTCTCCATCCTGGAGAGCTGGAACATCAGTGCAATTCTCATGCCAGCTTCCAAGTAAACAACACGCACTTCCTGGCTATCTCTAATCTGGGCAGCAATGTGTGTGAAAGGAGAGTGCTGAGTGATCTGCGGTTGTGACCAGGTATCCTGTTTTGACAAGGGTGCTTGTCCTTTACCCAACATACTGCAGAAGTTATTCTTGACATTTTTGTGCTGTTTTATTGGAAAAGACCTAATTAGGTCTTTTGGGAATGATTTAATTTGGATTACTGAGAAGCTCAGAGGGCCAGAGGTAACAATTAAAAAACAACAACAACGGAAAAGCTTCACTTATAAAATGCTTTCAACATTTTCAATTACAGTTAATTCAAAGATATTCTTTCCTCTAATTAATATTTACATTATGTATTACAATCTGTGGTTCAAAATCAAGTTTTAAATTTGATTCTAAAATGTTTTGAGGAGCTAAAGCAAATGTTTTTGTAGCTGGCTTACACTTCCATTCTATAAGTCATGCTGTTCAAAAGTTATTTTCAGCAAAAGACTTCTATTTTGAAAAATGTCGGTTAAGCAAACCCCCTGACCAATAGAATGTAATGGTTGCAGTAAAGCTCCACTGGCAACAGCAGGAATCAGAAACAAATTTCAAGATGAATGAAGTGCAGGTTGGAGTAATTAACTATCTGGTGCTTGGATGAGATGTCATTCAAGATCCATGTTTTAAAGACAGACATGCAGCCTCCCGAGAGAGTGGGCTGGAGACAACTGTAATTTTTACCCAATGAGTCCTTAGATTTAATCAGATGAAGAATGTTGTCCACAACAGGGGTGTTTAAAAGAAGCTGAACACTAGAGATAAAATTTTGGCTGGGGTAGAGTCCATTTTCTTCACAGTATCTAGCTTTATGTTTTGGGTTTGTGCAGAACACAGAGATGGCAATACAGAAACGTTTTTGTTATTTCTGGGCAGGGCTCATGCAGAGCCAAGACCTTTTCTTCTTTTTGTACTGTCACACTGGCAAGGATGCTGGAAGTGCACGGGAAACTGGGAGGAGGCAAAGCTGGGACAGATGACCCAGACTGACCAAAGGGTTATTCCAGACCCATACACAAAATGTGGGGAAGAAGGTGGAAGTGTGGAACATTTGGAGTGACAGCATTTGTCTTCCTGAGTAACCATAATAGGATCCTGCTGTCCTGGAGATGGCTGAGCACCTGCCTGAAGATGGGGAGGAGTGAATTTATTCCTTCTTTTTCTTTTCTTCCATGAATGGCTTTTGCTTTCCCTATTAAACGGCCTTTGTCTCATCCCAGAAGTTTATAAGCTTTTCCATCTCCAGTTCTCACTGTAATCTCATTGGTGGGAGAGAGATGGAGCAGCTGCGTGGGGCTTGGTTGCTGGCTGGAGTTAAACCACAAGAGTCACACAGCTGACACACAGAAAGTGTAAGTGGCTGCTCATTTCCCACCTAGTGTACAGAAAAGACTTGAATGGGCAGTTCCCATATTCCATCTAGTTGCCAGAGCCATCTAGATACTGGCATTTTTCAAGGGGAAAAAACCCCAAACCCTATGGTTTTACAGAGAAGTACTCGTAATGTACTTTTGTTTTCAAGTCAGCTTTAATAAAATACTCCATAATATGGATGAGGAAAAGAAAGTAATAAAATTTAGGTAATATCAATTGTTTAAATGCTAGTCCTTTGCACACTGAAGACCTGTATTTTTTCCCCTCTATGATTCCTTTGCACTTTGGACCAATCCATAAGCTGATTTCATGGGAACCTGGTTCACTGTATAAGATGGACATAACCATCCCAGTTGTGGGCCCAGTCCTAAACCAAAGAATCCTAAGGTAGGCTTGTCACTGACTTCCATAGGAGGTCCATTCCATAGGAGGGGGAATGGATATCCTCCAAACAAAAACACTTGTCATTTATGATCTTAAACTGTCAATTAAATCTAACATAGCTATACATTTTACTCTGATACATGTTGCTGGCCTCAAGTAAGGGAAAGAGGAGACCAAACAAAGGCAAGTTACTTCTGTTAGAGACAGTTGGAGGATTTAGGCAAACTCTGAGCTGAGAGGACATTTAGGAAGGTAACGATTCTATCTACTGGGTCCAGCAGACACAGAATTTAACCTTTCTCTAGCTAGCTTTCTCCATTTACTACATTTGATGACAAGAAACATTAATTAAAAATGTCCTTCAGCTACCTACAGAACCTGCTTAAAATTTTCAATATTCAGAAAAACTTAATACCTCAAAACAAATTCCCATGATGCTATCTTAAAGAATAAAACAGCTTATATTTTCCTTTTTTTTTCTTTTGAACATGAATTTCATCTCTGAATATCTTGGAAATGTCCAAGTTTACTACTGCAGC
The DNA here is from genome assembly GCA_013397245.1 of Thryothorus ludovicianus. NCBI lineage: Eukaryota > Metazoa > Chordata > Aves > Passeriformes > Certhiidae > Thryothorus > Thryothorus ludovicianus. Next base: position 261,654 of record VZTB01008920.1, on the reverse strand, counting down.
CCAGGGAAGGATAACTAGAGCCACACATTCTCCCTAAATTCATTCTGATGGCACAGGTTTGACCTTGGGATGACTTCGACCTACATTATTTTATCATTCTAGAGTTTTGCTGGACAATTTCCCCTGCATCCCAAATTGCACAAATACAAAGATATATGAATATTTTGTAAATGTTAGGAGCCTGCTGTTGAGTCCTACATTTATTACTTTTTTAAAATTTTTCTTTTTGAGAATCAAATGTTCATCAACTATTTTCTATCAGTTCATTCTACTGTTTGAATAAAGGTAATCCAGAGGCACAAATTCCCACTATATAAAAAACAGCAGGACATTTAATGGCATAATATGCAGTTAATATAGGGACTGACAGTGATGTTATACATTGTTGGGAACTCAGTGCCAATGAACTTAGAGCAGACCTCATTAAACAGCACTAATTTGCTTTTTCTTTTTAAGGCAAAATCCCAGTTCCACAAGACATTGTAATGGATTGTGATTTCAGAAGTCCTTCTGAGTACAATGCTCACATAAGGACCACTGGAGGGAACTAGTTAAAAGGATTTACTTTTAAATTATCTGGTATGAACTGAATATATTAGAAATAATGAATCATTACAAGCTGATGCCTTAGAATGCTAAATCCTCATTTTAGTTAAATATACTGGAGCTGCACAGGAATGATCTTGGAGGGTAATGAAAAGCAAAATAATGACAGATTAGCCAGTTCACTAACTTCACTGATTAAAATCTTTCACCATAATGAGCAAGCCAAATTAAATGGAGGCGTGAGGTAAAAATATAAAAACATACTTTTTTGTTGAAGTTTTAAGTACTTTGCAAATTTTGTGGACAGATTTCAGATTTAAACATCAGAAATGCAACCTGAGGTCTCTCCCTGTATTTTACTTGGGATATGATGCTGTTCAAGTGGCAAGGTCTAAACGAATTAGACAAGACTTACAGCACAGAAATTCACAAACTATGACTTGAAGTCAAGATTTAGAGTTAATCCCATGGCTGAAGAAAATCAATAAAGAGAGAGATTTTAATCAGGTAAAGCTTCCCCAAGATAACTTAGCAGTATTCTGGAAACAGCAACTTGCAAACGCAGAAATCAACAAGTCCAGCCTTGGTACTAGCTTAAATTGATTTTTGTATTTAATTTGTTGAACACATACTAATGCGACTAATTAGTTCATTTGGGAAGCATCATTAAGAATCCAGTTCCCACTAGAGAAAGTAATGTTTTCCAAGGAAAAGTAAAGTAATCCAAGAATTACTTGGAAAGGTCTGAGGCCCTAAGCTGTCACGTTCTCTTACAGCTCATATGGTTTACCTGCCTGCACAATCCACCTTGTAAAATTTGTAAAACTAGTGACTCCAGTGCATTCTTTATTATTCCACAGTCTAAAACTAGCCATATTTTAATTTCTTTTACACTGCTGTCAGTCCAAATTAATTGCCTGGATAGCATCCTGAGTTTTTTTATGTCAAGGACAAATTGTCCATTTATATCACTGAGAAGAGTTCTCTCTAAATTTGGTGGAGTTACTTCAACACAACCCTGTTCTCTCTGCTCCATGTCTTATCTTTTATATCCTGGGGTTACAGCATAAATAAGGGAGCAATTAGAGATGCAAACCAAGTTTCAGTATCCGTGTTGGAAGTAGAATGTGTCACAGTAGGAAAATAGAAATGTGAATCCCAAATGATTTAGGCAGAGATGCCAAAGGGAATATCTAGCATTTCACTAAAGGAAAAAGTGACTATTAGGTGGGAAGAATAATTGGAAAAGTATAGCAAAACTTGAAGCCATATGACTGATTTATATGGAGCATAACTTACAGTATTTTTAGTTGTTGCTTCTTTTCTAAGTCTTCAAAAAGAAAGTGGTCACTTTCCCGAGGTCTCTCAAATAGCAACAGATGTGGGGAGACCCTTATCTAGATATTTTGGTTTTGAAAATTGTTTTGCCACCATCTTTTGTTAAACATGAAACTCTGGGGAAATGTCACACTTTTCTAATTTCCCTTACTTGTTTGCATTGCACTAATTGTCTGTGTATATCCTAAGACTTAGAGTCAATACAGAGCAAATTATTTAGAAAGGGAACTCAAGAAACCCAAAGCCTCTTTTTTTAGCAAAACTGCAAAAGTCTGCCTATATCAAGAAACAACACTAGTTTTCCAGCTTGTTAGGAGACCTCCAGATTCCCATGAGTCGCAAAAAAGTAGCACCTCCAAAAATTTTAGTTTCTAGGAAGATTTATGGTTGGATTTGATGATCTTTAAGGTCTATTCCAGCCTAAATGGTTCTGTGGTTGGTGGATTATTGGATGATGAGTTTGGCTGGAGTAAGAGTTCTCCCAACCCTCAGCTTTGTGTGCTGTGCAGGCAGAGTGGTTTGTGTTTCTCTCTTATCCCCTGTGGCAGGAGAGGCAGGAAGCCCTAGGAGCTGACTGTCAGGTTTGCTGTGGTCTGGAGCCCTCATTATGCTTAACTGCTATTACAGACTATTCTGGAACACACCTGAATCAAGAAACAGGGACAGGAGTGGGTATTTCTCAGACAGTGCACTTCAGATCCCCTTTTCCTCAGAACTGACCTCAAAGGCCACAATGTGATGTTGTTTTTCAGATTGTTAAAGAAATCCACAAACCCACAGATGTTACAAGGAATGCATTTATTTTCCTGCATTCTGGCAAATAAAAATAAATGAGAAACCAAAACCCTATTTCTAATAAAGAAAAAAAAAATATTAGAGGTGAGTGAACCATGGCTTTGGCTGGGTCTTTTGGCATAAAGGTATGTGACTGGAATCACTCTGAAAGGGACTAGTAATTATTAGGAAAGAAGAAGTAAACATGTCAACTTACACCAAGGCATACATCACCTTCAAGATCTTAATTAAATTTCTCAGCAGGAATTAACTCAAAAAGAAAAAAATTCTCAATCAATTTAAGAAGACCTCCATAACACACAGCCTTGTGCTATTAAAGCCATTTCAAAGAGGAAACACAGTATGAGCTTTACAGGTAGACTGACAAGACACTAAAAATCCTCAAGTGGAGATATTACAAAATCTAATTTTACTTCCTTCTTGCAGCAGATAAATCTGACTCACATTTTTAATTTAAAAAAAAATAGTGTCTTTCCATTATTTTTAGCTAGGAAATCAGTGCTTTCTTGATCCATTCTTAAAGATTTTGCTTTCTACTAACTTCTCATCACTAGTGTCTTCCTTTTCCCTTTTTTATGTAAAGCTTGGTGCATCACAGATTACAGTTGTATGCCCAGTCTGCACCTCCCACAGAGAGCTTGGTCTGTATATTTGTCATTTTGCTAGGTGGTTTGTGTGAAAACCATTCAAGTGCCCTCTGGCGACTAAAGCTCACAGTAAATTTACAGCTCAGAACAGCAATCGTGAGTATTTGATGGACCCAGTAATAGCAATAAAGTGGATGTGGATGTGTTGTAGGCATTTCCCTGTTGCTGTGACCAGCACTGGAACATCTCACAAACATGCCTGCAAGCTAGAGGATAGAAACCACCCACCTGATGTAAAGAAGATAGATGCTGTGATGACAGGAAACAACATATGTTTATTATTTCCTCAATCTTAAGTCAAAGACCCACAAGAAATAAAAAATAATGGTAATCTATAAACAATTTATTGCATTATTTGTGAAGTAATTTCTGTTACTTTTATTACTCTGTTTAAGAAAATAATAGTAGAAAAGCAATGTACTGGTAATGGAAGGCAAAGTTTCCATTTTACCACAGGCTGGAAAATGGATTGTAAAATTTATGCTCTTTCAATTAATTCAGATTTTCAACACTGCGATGTAATTGAGCCACAGTCTAAAACCTTATTCAAGGAGTGCACTATTTATTTATCTATCAATTTATCAATTAATCTAGAAGCTTAGCCTTTGGAAACAGAGAATCGAGTAATACAATACATATAAATATTCAAGCCAACATAGCTTGGTAAAATTAATTCAAATTTTAGGCAGTAAAGTATGAGGAAGAGCATAAGTTAAGTTTTAAATTTCAACCATTTAAGACAATAAAAAGTGGCAAAAATATATGGAAATATATTTTTCATTTCTGTTTTAAATAGTAAGTTAAATAAAGACAACAAGCCACATCACAGAGACATTTTGGCTTGCTAGAAGACATCCTGGTTGTGTGGGTTAGTATAATAAATGTAATCTTGTTCAGCAGTGAATTACCTATTGAATATACAGGTCTTAAGAAAATAGCAAAAGATACTCAACCTGCCCATGCCATCATGGGCATATAATTTTTTCCTCTCCTGCCTAAAGGAGGTTTACAATTCTTTTCCATGCTCACATTCAAAGCAAAAAGGGGCACTGCACTGAATTAGCCAAGGAAACCACAGTTATTTATCATTCTTTGGCTGTTCCTTTATACCAGGATAAGTTTGATTATGTTTAAAGATATGTTTAGACATTAAAGCCAGCTCAAATTCTGTGAAGCATGAAGAATGGGGAAAGTAATGAAAATTCAACAAAGGGCAATTCTGGGGTTTTGTACTGGTAAGGTATTCATCTAGATACATTTGGAGGCCCTGGTATTATCACAAATTGAACCCTTCTAAAAAATGCATAGTGGTTTAGTCAAAATATGCCACTCTGCAAATTCTTGTTGAAGTGGGATAGTCAGCAAATAATATGTGAGGCAGAATGGTCACTTTTACAAGGTGTTTTGCAAAATACCTCCTTTCTTCATATGCTTCAATTTTCCTGAGTTATAACAATAAATACTGATCCATGTGTGGGCTTCCTTGAAAATGTCTTTACTGTGTGCTTCAGTAAACCCAGAGAGCTCAACAAAAAAACCCACAGGCAGCCACAGCCACATGCCTAAAACCAGAGTGCACAAAAAGTTTCAATATGTGTTAGGAGAAAAAGAATCTGATAATATCCACTACGCAACATGACAACAAATCCTCTACAAGGGTGACTGCTCTCCAGCTTGTCACTGCTGTTCTGGATTGCTGTTACTTTGCCTCCCCTTTTACCTCAAACTTTCTCAACCTGCAAACCATTCATCGTGTAATATTTTAATCCTTGTCCTTTTTTGTTTTCTGCTTTATTTCTCCTTTGTCAATGTCCCCCTTAAAACATTACTTGCAATATTATGTTTTTGTATTCTCATTTTCCTTTTTCTGTCCTCCTCTTTCACAATAGGACAAAAATGTTATGTAGCAATCCTCATAGAATGAACGTTCCTGAAAACAAATCAAACGCAAATTTTAGGCTGAAGAATAAACCCTAAAACCATCCAAAATTTCCACTGGTGTCCCAGGGTCTCCACCTTTCAAAAAACTCCTGCAATAGTGAGTTTTAATAGGGATGTTTATTGTTTTATTTATTGGAGCAGGCTTCTTTATTTTGTTCTTTTTTTTTCAAGTTTGCCTTAGAGGAAATCTTTTAAATGGTTTCTAGACTTCTTGAAGGTCTCAAAAACAATCTCTGCACTACCAATTTTCTTTTAGCAGCAGGACAAGTTTGCCTGCCAGCATGCCAGTTCTTTGTCAGAATGAAGAGCTTCTCATCAGTAAATGCAACATCTTCAACACTGTATTTCACTCTCTGAAGTAATAACACAGCCCTACCAATGACTTGAAAATAATTAGCCAGCAGCAGCATTGATATTTTCTTCATTGCCACCGCTGCTCTTCAAAGCAGTAATTCATCTCTCTTCAGGAGCATCAAGCCCCTCAGTTGAATAATGATGGACTTGAACAAATACCAACATCAGCAGCAGAATTCCTACTGTGGGAACTTGTAATCCATTTTTCTTGTGTAGTAATCTAGTGTTTTTAGAACTACCATCAAATCCTCCCTGAGAGTGATATAATTGTGTGCAATTAAAGTGAAGTAGATGAGAAGTAGGTGAGACCTAAGCTTCTGAGGGCAGTGTTTTCCTTTCAAGACACATTTCAAATAAGTCAACAATTCCCAAAATTCCCCCATATTACTACCATGTTCATACATCCCAAACAGATTCTGTGACCAGTTTGCTTCTTCAGTCCTGAGACTGAATCAACACTGTCCCTTTTGTATCATCACGCAAATTGTCTTACTGAGCCTCTCTGACCAAGAATTCAGTCTTTTGAAAAATCTGTCTAATCCTCTACAGGCACAAAGAAGTCCTGAAGCACATCTTGTGTCCCCATTCTAGCACTTTGATTTACAGTCTCAGAAATGCACAAAAAAAAGAGCAGCTAGTTCAAATGCAGGCTCTAGAAACGTTTAACCTTCATCCTCACCAGTCTTTTTCATTTCCCTGTGCACACAGAATTTATACACAAGGAAATAGGAAAGATGCTCTGTATTTGTACTCTGCTGGGACTAAAAAAAATGCTGTCCACCTTCCTCCAAGCCTGCAGCCATACTCCAATTATTTAGGAATAAGTGGTATGAGATAACCTCCTTTTATTAAAGCGATTGATAGACAAAGTATAGTAAAAAAAAAACCTCTGGAAGGGAACACACGGTTCACATTGCTCAGCTGGGTGGGTGGCTTTATCTGAGTGGCCATAAATTCCTGGAAGAAGCAGGTGAGGGCTATAAAGGCAACGTACAAACCTAAAACCAGTAACAAGGAGTCAGTGAAAAGGCAGTTTAGGTGAACTATGAAAATGTAAGTTCTTCCTGCGTCTGTCAATTCTACACCCTGAAGTAATTTTATTTAATGAGTTAGTCCAACTTCACTTTTTCTTTGGAGAGGGTAATTTTCTTTTTGTAGAGTTAATCAAAACCATCAGACAAAAGGGCCACTTTTCTGACATATTTAAAAAAAAAAATCACTCAAGGGTGTATGTTTATTTATGCAAGTGTATTAGGAATATCAGCTCTGTAAATCAACAGTTAATTTCCCAATTAAGCTGACTGGTAGAAGCAATTAAGACAGCAATAGGCAGCCTGTAACAGTATAGTCAGGAGGCTATCTCCATTTTCACATTGAATTATGTATGATTGATTTATGTATGCCTTCTTAGTAAAAAAGCAATTGTGGTTTCTTTTACTACAAAGTCTGTTTTGGTTTGATTTGAAAAAAAAACCTCTTTTTCCTCTGTGCCAAGAAGAATGTCCTTTGAAGCTAGAAGTGAGAACTCCAGACACTGTCTGCACCATTTCTAATAATCAAAGAGCTCTTAACTGAGTACCAACACACATTCCTCTAAACATGGCACTTTCTCAGATCTATCTGGCTTGCAGCACAGCCCTCCTACCTCATTATTTGCATTGCTAAAAGCTGCTTGTCCTCTCCATCCCTGCTGCTGAACAGCTCACTTCTATTGATGTCTAAGAGAAGATTCTTCCCTTTCATTCCTCATGAGATTCCACTTCATTCTTCTATTCCTGCTCCAGTTCCTCACTGTTTTTCTCTGGTGACCTGACAACTAGGTAGAACTATTCACAAAAAAAAAAAAAGTCACTTTTAAATACCTGTGTTTTAGACAAAAAAAAAAAAGGTTCTGTCTACATGTCTACAGGGCCTTATCCTCCCTTTCTGAACCCTTGATGTATTGCCTCAATGCACATAATATGGAAAAGATATAATTAGGATAGTATTCATATAAATCCCATCCATCTTCTTCCACACTTGTCCTTTTCTACACTTTGCTTCCTGATAAGTAGAACTGGTCAGAAGATTTTTCCAAGAAGGTCTAATCACCAACAGGAATGCTGTCTGAAAAGATCTGTCCCAGTCATTTAATCCTCTGTTTCTCTGACACATTACCAGAATAAAAGTGCTTCTAACATCTCTGATTCATGAAGAGCATGGTTTCAGTTCGAGGCACCTACTGAGGCTCCCACGCTCTGCTCCCTCCTTCTTGGGCTGCCGAGTCAAAACAGAAACTTGTACACTTGGTTTGCTTTAAAATGCTGTGTGGGGAACTGCTGCTGCTGCCTCAGGAGTGAATTTCTGAGCAGCATTGCCATTCACTGAGGACTGCCAACTTTGTTATCTATTCCCTGCTATGTCCCTATGAAGAATACCTAGGTTAGAAGTTCACTGTGGCACAGCATGTAGGTGATTGGTCTCATAATTTTGCAGTTTGCATTCTACACTGATCTTTATGAAAAGATAAAAAACTACACACTAAGAAATGTTAACAGAAATTGTAGAGGAGCTCCTTCCTCACTCTGTCCTTAATTTCTGTCCAAGCAAACAACCCCTGAAACATAATTAAAACCTAAAAAAGCTCTAAATTATTCTTAAAGATACTAAAAATGGAACATCTGCTTAATTCTCAAATAACTCAGAAGTTTAGGACTATTCATATTTGCTTCAAGCAAAACAAAAAAGAAATAAATAAGAAAATGTCATAAAACCAGGAAAATATGATGAAAATGCCTCCAACCACCATAAGCTAAACATTTTGATACCATTCATTCCACCCACAACTCAGCAAAACCAATGTTAAATAAACAGAGAAATGGCAGAATCACTTGTACTGAAGTAACTTGAGAATTCTGAAGTAAGCCAAGAGAGTTGTGCAGGAAAGTGCATAGAGCTACAAATTCACAAAATGCAAGTTGCCATTAATTTTCTTGCAGTTGTGACTAATGAGGATGTAGGCAGGGGAGAGTCTGGGAAGTATGAACAGAAAGAAAAAGTAAGGCATTGCTAATAATATCTCAGGCTCCGATTCCAAGTTTATTATTTTATGGTGAATTACATAGCTCGCATTATTAATATTCAGCCCAAGTGAAAAAAGGCAGACAAATTACAGGCTAAGCCCAGCTGTACAGAACACATACCCCATCTTTCTCATTTACTTGTTAAAGACAGCTTAAACTTCAGTAAGCTGCTGTTTGTTCCCTTACATGCTTACCTTCTCCCATTAACACTTTATACTAATAATTTTTAAATGGAGATTTGTTAAATTGAGGTTTTCCTTTTAAAAAATCTGAAGCAGAAGCTAAGGTTTGCAAAATAAATTTGTGTCAGCTTAACTGCAGAATACTTCATTCTTTGGTGGTAAAACCATAAGATACCATTTTTTTAATAGGGCAAAAGGAGTAGGTTTTTTCTCTTTGTATTTAACTGAGGCTTCAATTTTTAATTTTTTATCAAAATGATCTTACTCATAAGTTCTGGTAACTTTTTCACAGGCTTCAGAAAATACACATGGGTAATGAGAAATAATTGTCTGCTAACAGGCACTCTTGGAAGGGCATATGTTTTAGCCTCTAAATTTGCACAATAGATACATGACTTTCCTGTCTTTGAATATCTGTCCAATTCACATCTCAACAGCCTTGTAGTCTTTCTTATGCTATTTCTAATACTTTTGCAGTTTGTTTGCACTACATGACACTATTTTGGTTTTCTGTGTAACTGTTGAGTTTTGGCGTAACTGGCATCTAACTGCACTTTATTATTATATAAATGTGAGCTAAACCAATCAAGAGTATGTTGACAGCTTACATGACAGCTGCAGGTCAGTTTACACGACACTGGTTTAGATTAGGCACAATGTGGGGTTTAGTCTATTGTTCCAAAATTTGTGTTCAAGGAAGTAGAAACATTGACAAAGGATTTACACTCACATTCTGCTTCAGCTCTGTGCCTTGCATTCCATTCAAAGAAAAACACATTTTCACAGCATTGACAGTAGAAATTAGAGAAAGAATAAAGAGATAAATGGAAAAGAGATTCATTAGCCTGAAAACATGGGAGTATTCAAGACAAAATTAGAGTATTTGAGAAGAACGAAGAATTAATCCCCCAGCACACTTCGCAAAGGTATTCGGAACACAGTGGGAAAATAAAGGAAAGCTTCAGCAAGACATTAAATCTGGAAAGCACTGGAGAATAGGAAAGACTAAAGAGTTAATATCTTTACCATAAAGACAGCATAGCAGATAATTTGTATTATTCAATTTCAGATGGCTATTCTGTTGGTTTTTTCCCTTCTTTTTCTAAAACAGGGTAAAACCATGCAAGCGACCAGAAAAAAAAAAAGTGTAGTAAAATTTTATCACTTCAAAATGCCACAAACTGTGTACTGCAGATATTCACTTTGTACACACAAATCAAAACTAATCCTTTACTCAAAGAATAGGGTGATCATTTCTCAGATAAGGTGACTGGCTGCACTGTACTTATGCTTTTCTGATGAACATTAAGGCAGACCCAGGGAGAGCTTATTAAGTGGCTGCACTGGTGAATGACTCACTGTGAACTCTGATGCTAATCAGGAGAATAAACATGAGAGTTCTGTAAAATTCCCTGATGTTGCAAGTTAGTCAGAAGAAGGTGAAAACAAAATCTCGACAGCTTTTCCCTGGAATGGTGCTGAGGTTATCGCTGGTGATGAATCAACAGCTCCTTAAGCTAAGATGGCAGAGAAATAGCAATAGCCAGACTGGCTTGCTAAAGAAAATGACAAGCCATCAAGGAAAGGCACTGGAACTGCAGTGTGCTCTGCTGCATTTGCATGTACTAACCAGAACAGGGACCAGCAGCTTAATATGGCTGTTGGCAACACGAAATTCCAGCTAATTATCATCTGGCATGTATTTTTTAACAGTGATTCAAGAAAGTGAATTTGTTCTTCCAAAAGGCAGAGTGCTTTCTGTTACTATTAAAGAAAATTTCAAAGGCAAACAATCTGAACCTCAGTGGCATTTATGCCCTCAGGATATGCCTGTGGACAATTAGCATTGCTACTAGTTAAGACCTGAGGATAGAAATTCACTGTGTATCAAGTGTAAAACACAGAAAATATGGTCTCTTTCTAAAAACCCTTTCAATTCTGACTGAAAAATTCGAAATGGAAACTAGATGTCATAACAGCAGGGCATCCAAGAAAGCAGATGACAGACTGAGGTACTGAAAGGATTTACATCACATCTTCTGAGAGTCACATGTGAAATCATTTGGCAAAAGTTCTGTCTCCTATTTACCTGCTCTAAACATATACCCCAAGATGGTAGATCAAATAAGGGACATAGTAGCGTGTAAGTAAAATCTCTCATGCTTACATGCCTGCCCCTCCAAAATATACACCAAGCCCCTGCTTGAGTACTAGGACTTTTACAAATCATGTGCATTCAGAATGATGACCTCCTGGCATCAAGATTCAGGTGGAGCTTTCTAGACAGAGTCAGAAAAAAAAACACCAAATCCAGGATCTTTCTGAAATCCTCCATCTCTCAGGAGCTTTAAGGCTTGAGCTAGAGCTTGGGCAGATGCCTGGCTTTCCTTGGGATTAAATCCTCTGTGAGTAGATGCTTACAAAAAACTGTTCTCAAACAAGTGAGCAAGGCTCACTTTTGAAGATTCAGCTTCTGAAGGAAATAAATTGTATGAGTTGTCAGATTTTAAATAGTAGCCTTATATAGAAATTAGAGAACTAAAAGAATACTTCTAGAAAAGCATCTAGCCCAACAGAGTATGGGTGAGATAAAAATGCATACTTCCCCCTTTTAGATATACCATGTCCCTGTGCAGAGTTTTATAATGATGCCAGGGCCAGGAGACAGGCACAGGGGTCTGTTAAGCTGCTGTCCTGCCTCCCAAGTATGCTAAAACTGTGGGAAAAAGACTGTCCTGGAAGAAGGGATTGAGACTGCCCACAATCAGCCAAATCCCTTAGCTATGGATGCATAAGCTCACCCCCCTCTTTGTGCAGTTCAGTGACTGCTTTGCAGATAATCATGTTTCAAATTGATCTACAAGCACTATCATCCCTTCCCTTTGGGAACAGCTTATAGCTTTCTTTCCTACAGGAAAACCCTATGATCATCAAAAAACTGATCAGAAAAAAAAAAACCAAACCAAAAAACAACCCCAAAGCAGACATCAAAACCAACAAAGAGTGGCATTTTGCAGAACTGTTTCATAGCTGCTTTGTCCCTAGCCCTGATTAATGTTAATGGGACCTTCTGCAAAAGCACAAAGGGGAATCAAGGCCATTACTTTGTGCCTGGAATTGTAGGGCTCCCACTTCCTGAGGTTCTTTCCTGCAGCAGGAAATAGCTGAACTGTCTCAGTAGAAAGGTCTGAGTCAGTGTTGAATCCCTGCCCAACACAATGTGAAGGGGTTGAAGTCCGCATGCAGGTTTTGTTATGTTGTTTCCTTGTGGTGTCTTTTGAATATAAGCATAAATTAGGACCACAACAATTTTAAAGACTGGGCAGGCCAGTATGCTTTTTACACAAGTATCTATGATGTCTGCACTCCTAAAGCAAACAGATACAATAACCTACCTCCCATTTAATGTTGCTGTAATAGCTAAAAATTTGCAAATCCTACTGAGGAAGTATCATTTCAACAGAGGATAGGAACAGCAGGAGAGGAAGGGTGACCTCATGCTTCAATATTATTCAGAGACTTGAAACACCTAAGTCTGAGTTCTGAAGTGAGACAATCAAATTTCTTTTGAAACATTCAAAAGAAGATACACATTCAAATGAGATGTTTCGTGCCTAAACATCGGTCATGTCAAAACTGTAGTCCTTAAATCCATGATCTCCATCAGGCCCATCTGCCTGGAAAGGCTAATTCCTATAAAAGCCCCAGATACATAACACACTGCAGAGAAAACCAATTTCGATGCTGCCTGTGGAGAAAAGCTAGAATTTTGTTTCTCTAGGTAATGAAGACAATAAATTAGGCACGACTGTTCCAAGTTCCAGGTCTTGCTCCAAAGTCAGCAGAGGTACTTCAGGGCTGGTTTATGTCAAATGCAAACCCTCTGCAAAGCAGTAACTTAAACCCAGTCCTTTCCTTTTCCCTCACAAGCATCCAAAAATTATGCTGAGTATCATGTTTCCCCTCACCGGGCCAGTGAATTTGCAACATATTCCCCTTAAGTGGAACAGCTTCAGGAAAAAGAAAGCACCAGCCATATGGAGTTCTCACCAGTCAATAGCCATATGGAATGCTCACTTTTGCAAGGCGTGGGTGTCTTCACCAGTTAAGTGAAGGCAAGGATCAGCTGCTGTCTCCCCTGTCTTGGATCCGTGTTCTAGCCGCTGACATTACCCTTCTGCAAAAGACACCAGCCTACACTTGAGAGGAAACATTGACTCTGTTGGCTGACAGGCGGCAGGCAAGTTGCCTTAGAAGAAGGTATTGTGGGCTGCAATTCCCAGGAATGTCTTTTCTCTTTGTGCAGTTGTATGGATGGAGGGGGTAGGTTTTAAATTGTAACACAGCACTGCTTTGCATAATCCTGTTAGACCAAAGAGGTGACTCTCTGTTGACCATTCAGGTTCCTAAATCTCCTATGACATCCAGTCTTTCCCAGGCAGTATTTATTAGATGCAAGAAGGAACCTAAGCACCAGTTTGTAGCTCTCAGCTTGACTTGTGTTGGAGTTAAGAAATGCAACAGGTTGTGCTTTGCCCAAGGGCTGTGGCAAAACTGTGACTGCCTTCATAGCTTGTGAAATGCTCAAGGGCACTTTCAGGACAAAGCACTACACAACATATTCTTGGACTGATTTCCACACCAGAAAGGAAGCAAACTGTCTCCTGTCAATGCCACTGGCAAAATTCCTTCTTGTCAGTGACAGCAGAAGGAGGTTCCAGATAACTAGAAATCCAGCCAGAGAGAGTGAGCAGCACTGCATTTTGATTTATTATATTGTTTGTACTTCATATTAAAGCTCTTTCTTGTTGTATAGGCCCTGGTCTAGGGAGCTGAGGTTGTCCATTCACTGCCCTGAGCCAGGAATTGCCCCTGTGTCTTGGTGGTGGTTTTTAATTGGGTGCACCATCCTGCTGAATCCACTAGCACAGGCAGACAGAGGGCAAACAACTGAAAACCTAGGAGTAGAAGGGAGTGAAACAGAACATAGTTGTACCACATTTTGCAGCAACCAAATGCCAACTCTTTTAAAAAGTGAGGAAGATAGCTCATTTATCAGTCTCCTCTCTTTCTGACTTATATGTCACATTATTTTTTAAACTAGAGTTTCTCCTACTGCTTTCACACTAATCAAATTAGCAGTGGTTAGTAGGAGGCTCTGGACATCACCTTGAGCATCAGAACATCAACCACGGTATCCAAAGCTTTTGTATATACAGAATCTTTAGGGCTGTAATTTCAACAGTGGCCTGTGCATTGAACTAGAAATGACTTGGAAAACTTGTCTTAGTATAAAAACAGATAATTCCTCTTTCCCCTCTAGCAGTGGGATAGAAAACATAGGAAGCAACATTCCCAAGGCATAAATTTCTTTCTGAATCCCCAAAAATTTCTGTTCAGTCTCTGGCAGAAATACTAGGTGCTAATAAAAAGCTGGAACATACACTAAATGAGGAACTGAAAAAAAACAGCAGTGATGATTTAATTCTGAACGTGTGAAATTCCTGAGAGATTCCTCAATGATATTCTCAAACCTTAATGACTTGATCCATTAATGCAGATAGCATAAGTTACTGTAAACTACAAATATGCACATATCTATAGTAAATTATTCTTGTTCTATTGTACTGTTTTATAAAATGACACTAACTTTTCAGAAAAGCAGACAGATTTCAACACTTTAGAGAAATAAGAAGGACCTAAATAAAATGATCTCAGAATGAAAATTTGTGCTAATTCACTAATTTTAAAAGCACATGTATCTAGCAAAGCATTAAAGCAGCTTATTAAAACAAATATCTATTTTTGACAAAATTCCTTTTTCTGCCTAGGTTGAGTGTAGACTTTAACTTCTTGGTGCCAACTGAACCTAGGAGACTCCAAGAAAAAATATTGAGATCAGCAGTAGCCAAGGCTCATCTGTATTGAGTCACGTTTTGGGCTGATATGAGTTTTCACACAAATGAACTACAAAGCCCTGAAAAGATTTATAAAGGTCCATGCTGACAGACCAATAACTATCAAGGAGATGCTAGTCTAAAAAAATAATCTAGAGGAAAGAGAAACAAAAAAAATAAACAAGAGGTCTGGGTCTGGGTGAGGTCTTGCCCATCAGTCAGAAATCAGATGAAATGTTTAGATTTTGTGTAGGCTCTCTAGTTCAGGATGAATTCCTAACTGTCTAATAGAAGGCATTTTCCTGTTAACACACAGCTGTAGGTGCTTCTGCACAGGATTGATTGAGCTCTGTTTTTTAAAAGATGAACATATTCATTCTGCATTTTCCATCATATGTTGAGAAGGAAATTAAGAGGGGGAAAGCATATTAAAAGTTGGAAGGATAAATTTGTCTCCCTCCAGTCCAGAGTTTTAAACTATGTGATTTAATAATGAGTAGTGCTTTATTAATTTTTTAATCTTAGTACTTTTGAATTACATTTTATTCATTAATTCAGACATGCAGAGGAGGCCTAACACATAATTTGTAGGCATTACTTTTGAGAAGTCTGACTCTTATGACATGTTATTTATTTACTCATTTTTTATTCCCATTATCACTTTATTTTGTTTAAAGATAGACAGAGCCATTATTTCCCACGCTTGTCTCCACTCACCTGCCCCTTTAAGTTGCAGTTTTCTCTTTTAATAAGTTCTAAAGCCATTTGGAGTAGTTTTGCCCACTCTGCAAAATGCAAGTTGCTGGTTTATTCTTTCCACCCAATTCACAAAAATGCTTTGGGAATTATTAAGCACTTACAGCTATAAATCATTATGTCTATGCTCTTGCCTCACACATCACAAGACAGCAGGCCAGCAGCATCTACACTTTGTGCAGTATCTGTTGCCTTGAGTAGCAGCAGATTTGGCTGCCATGGCCCAGAACCGTGAGGTTTCTGGCCAGAAAGGCAGCAAGGCAAAAATGCCAAGGAGTTGTAGCACTGAATGTTCCCTTTCATGACCGTGGACCATCGCTGCCTCCACTATTCAAAGTAGCTTCCTGAAGAGTCACTCAAAGTAGCCCTCCAAGGTCTGAACACCCCCAGCCACGTGTATTGTGCCATGCAAATAGGACACTTTGAGTCTCTGGGTTGAAAATAGAGTATTCCTCTTCAGGAAAAAAGCATCAAGAAAGCCCTGTTCCCAGAGTATCCCCACACCTTTCCCCTTCCACCTTGAAGTGAGTTACAGCAGTGGTCTTGGAGTTGCATTAATATGTGGTATTATCTGGGATTGTTTTCAAGGCCTTAATCAAAATGTTTAATGGAAGTCAACGATCACCAGAAGTGTCATGTGGAAGTATGGAATTTAACGTGAATTCAAAACTTTAAAAAAAACGTGTTTTGTTTCTGGAAAGCATTTATTTCTCTGCAAATTATCAGAAACCTAACATCTAAAAAGAGTTGAGATTTTTTTTCCCAGAAGCAGGTACTACAATTCCAGTTATCACAGATCACTGAGCCATCTGTGTGCAATTACATTTCACTTCCTTTTTAAAACCTTATCAACATGCTAAGCTAGTCAGGACTCAGTTCTTTCCTGAGGTTTGGGTGCATGAAAAAAGATATTTACCATAAGATCAAGTTCAGCCCAAGCCTTCTCCAACTTGTTTATATTGAGAGTTGCTGCTTCAAAATTGCCCTTTCTGAATTCTCCCTGGTTTTCTGTCTCTGCTTCAGAAGCCCCTTAAAACTCTCTAAGACCAGTAGCACTCTTTGGATGGCACTTCTTTTATGAGCCATATAAAAGATTGTTCCTCTAGGGGAACAGATGCTTCAAAATCAGAGTTATTTCTCTCCCTTTGTCCAGGACAGACTATTAACTTCTCCATCCTTGTATGTTACCAAATTTGTTCTTACACCACCATAGTAGTGAGAATAGTAACCCTGGGGATAAGAGTGACATTGATGATTTAAGAGGAAAAAAAAAAAGAAAAAAAACCAGAAAATACTAGTATTTTACTTTTCTCTATCAGTTGAACTGCATCTTAGATAAGATTGAAGATGGCTGTCAGTACATGGACAATGCTGCCCAGGTTATATTTTATGTAGTAGAACATAAAACCCCACCACATCCATAGATTAAAAAAAAAAAAGGCCCTTTAAAAAGTTTAACTGTTTCTTCAGTGCATCAACTAATTTTTTACCATATTTTTAAGTGTTCAGAGGACTGATTATTTATTAAAACAAGGACCAGCATACCTGGAAGTAACTATAATCCATGCTTTCTACTTGTATTTCTACAGTACATCATCTAAATGGAAGTCTTCAAAAGATAATAAAATTTTCAGATCTGAATATTCTGAACACTTACATGTAAGGGTTTGAAAGGCAAAATTTTGATTGACATCAGAAGTTTACCTGAATATACATTTTCTGAAATTTTTCAGCTCCATGACCCCTGGGAGCACACATTTGTTAGCACACATATCTTCTTAATCATCAACAGCATCATTAACAATATCAGCATCAGTAGATACAAGAAGCATTCTCCTTAGAGATGTTTGAATCCTGAATGGGATTAGAAAACCTCAAAATGGAGCTGATTTATACTGTTGGAGAACGGAGAGGCAACTGATATTCACTCCTGCTCTTGCTGCTCTGAGGCAAAATGTTAATTTTTGAGGTTTTCTTCAGCCCACCACCATCACCATTGTTTAGGAAGGACAAATGTAAAAAATTCAAACTGGCTGACATTATTATAGTAGTGCTGCTGTGCAATGCAATGGTCTCTGCAATGACCCTGTTATTTCTAGAATGATCTCTCAAGGTCTTCAGAAGGTTTTCAAATAAGGTATCAGAAATACTTTTCTTTAAGTCATTACTTCTCCTTCCAGTACCTAAAGGGGACCTACAAGTGAGCTGGAGAGGGATAGGACACATGGAATGGCTTCAAACTGGAAGAGGGAAGGTTTAGACTAGAAATTAGGAAGAAATTATTTACTATGAAGGTGGTGAAATAATGGCACAGGTTGACCAGAAAAGCTGTGGCTGTCCAATTCTTGGAAGAGTTGAAGTCCAAGTTGGATGGAACTCTGAGCAATGTGGTCTAGTGGAAGTGGGAAGTTGAAATTAGAAGATCTCTGAAGTCCTTTCCAACCCACACCATTCTATAAATACCACCACTGTTCTTCATTACTCTTCTAAACCTTTATCATATCTCTCCAACTAATGCCTACTAGAGATTTAATCTAAAGTTTGGTGTTATGAGAATGGTGAGTGATTCAGACCTCCTGAGTCAAAGGCAGATACTTTCCACAGTCAAGGACAAACAGTTACAATAGCTACATTAGCTAGATGGTCTGCTTACAGTCCCACAAGCTTGTTTAATTAAAATTCATGTAAGATATCAGTTGTGCTATTTACATTAATTGCAAAAAAACCAAAAACCAACTAACTATTCATTTTTCAGCTATAAAGACAGAAAAAAATACCTCCCTTAAGACAAACAAATTCTTATTGATTCAATAACACTCTAATTGATAGACTACAAACTCCTTCAGAAAAATACTGTTACTTCAACAATGATGATGGAGTCTCCCATAGAGCCAAGTTTCATTGTTTTGGAGCATTTTTTGTGATAAATTAGAGTGCTTTTAACCACACTGGGTGTCCTAGTGTTATTGCTTGTGCCCACTGTAGCAGCACTCTTCTCATTCCCTCATTGTGTTCCATAGTGTCTATTTAGTTTTGCTCACACTGCCAACACAAACCACTCTGATTCTCTGAAACACCAGAAAAAAGATAAGCTGTGAAAGGGACATTGCTAATGGGTAGTGAAACTAAACCACACTGAAATTATTTGACTGGCTGAAAGACAAAGGAGATTGGTATTTAAAAAATCCAACCAACCATTACTGCTTCTTTACACTCTTCTGTCCTCAAGAATGCACGTAATGATAAAGTACTTAGTGAAAAATGAAAGGCATGTTATATTTCTTCCAAAACACTTACAGTTTTGTACACACACTTATGAACTGCCACTTCAAACTCACATTCATCATTCCAGCATCCTCTGCCCACGTTTCAAGTACTTGCACTCTCCCTTCCCAACTTTTATACAGGACAATTTCAGCTTGGTGTGAAAATTATCCTCATATTTTTTTATTCTTCATCATTTATATTTGTTCCAGTTGCCTCATGAAAAAGAGATTTAGAAGGCAATAAACAAAACATTTTATATATCAAAAATATGTTTAAAAAATAGCCAAAATTGATCAATTTATGCCAATTCCATCAAACTAGACTTACAGATTTCACAGACTGCTGCGTTTCTAATATTACTCTTTGATTAAAGAAGCTGAGAAACTTTGTTCTGCCCATTAAAGAAACTTTTTTCCCCCTCTGATATTTATAATTCCCATATAGTCTTATAATTTCTGTAACACAAGCCTATTTTTTCTAAGGTTTCATATTTAGTCTTAGGCAACAATCATGCTAGATTCCACAACAATGCTGTCAACTATTTCTTCTTGGTGATTTCCAGTGGGGTTCCACTTGTGGGTACGTGGGTTTGCACAACTCCCTTTTAATCTGTGCACAACATTTTTCAGTGTGCCTTTAGTGCTTCTGCAGAAACTTGCATGCTGCATTTTCACTTTAGGGTTTAAAAACAACTGCCAAGACTAATTTCAGGCACCAGGATGGCAGGAGGCTGCTCTGCCAGTCAGCATCAGCTCTAAAGGAAGAGAAAGCTGAATTCGTGGGGTGGTGGGGGTTGAAGAACTCTGAAGTGCTCCTTTACAAAAATTGCTATTCGGGACATTCAAAATAATAATAAGGCAAACAAAAAAAAAAAAAACCCCAGAACTTGGCTATGAAATCAGGCTGCTCTGATGTCAGGAAAGTGAAAGCCAGTGAGTAACATTTAGAAAGTAATTCTGCCACTTAAGAACAGCCAAAATGCCAGAACAGTCAAATGTTCTGCAGTATCTAGTTGAAGAAGTAAAAAGAGCATTACGTGAACAAATTTTACTGACAGTTTTTATTCCTCTCATTCTTTTGTAATTTTTACCCTGATCATCACCGGTGCTTTTATTAATTTCCTCCTGTGTGAAACAATTTTAAATAAGTTCATGTTTGTTTGCTCACAATAACAAACACTTAGACAATTTTGTGTGCGTGTGTGTATGTAATTCATTTTAAAAAGCTGTGTGATGGCAATAAAGCTTTCAAATAAGCTCAGATGGAATATTACTCTATTGGAAGCATAATGTCACAGAAACCATTTCCAATTTTACTTTTTTTGTACTATGCAGCAATTTTCCACATGAAGTTTTATCATCTCTTACGGTATTGCCAACATCTGTAAAACAATTCCCTATACCTGCCAACATAAAAAAACACCCAAACCAAAGCAAAACTCAGACAAATATGTTTCTTTGGACTTCCATTTATTTCAATTTATTTTTGCCCATTCAACTAATGAACTATGGATACAAGTAAATAACATTTCAAGCTCAACTTTTGACATGGACCAAGAAAGCTACTTTATTACCTGGGTAAAAGTCTTGGACTAAATACGTGAGTATTTTTATAATCTCATGTTAATTTTGGATTGTGTTAGAAAGAGATTTTTATTTTCTTGCTACTTTACGTTTGATTTTATAAAAGTTCCTCAAAGGAGGTCAGATCTTTTTGTTTAGCTCTACGTACACATATTCAGACAAATCTTTTTGTTTAGCTTTGTGTACTGACTCAGCCATATGAGGAGGGTTATGGAGAGAGTGTAGAGGGTCTGATCTGCTGAGTTTTTGAAGGGAAGAGATGCACGAAATACCACAATTCAAGCTTTTTATCTGTGGTTAAATTCCTCTCTTCCCACCTCAGGTAAAGACACAGTTATACCCTTTATATTGTTATCTACTGCAGACTCCCCATGATTTCCATCATGGAGAATATGAGACACATATTCTCAGATATTTTGCCTTGTAATCTCTCCAAAGGCACTTTTTGGTCCAGTCACGTAATTGTTGCTTTGCAAGTCAACAGCTTTGAAGAGCAGAGAAAAATATATTAGAATTTTCTTAAAACTGATGTTTTGTCAGGCTTTGGGAGTAAATTTCCTTTCTAATCAAATAATAGTATTAAAAGAATCAAAGAAAACTATAATGTAGTGTCTTGACACTAGCCATTAGAAGCAAGATAATCAGTCTTGTTTCGACCTGGGCTGGTTGCCTAACAAGTAAAAGCTACTGTTCAAAAAGGGGAGGACTTTCTAAGCAGAGAGAAGAACACACCAACACATGCAACCACTAAAATTATCAAAGGGCTGAGTATTATGAGCAAATAGTGATCAAGGAAATCTCTCAGTTGACTAGAAACCAAGTAGCACAAGAGAGTGAACAAAGAAATGAACTTTTACTGTATAAATTGAACACTTTGAGGTCATAGGGCTGTCACACACAAGTTTTCAAGGGGGATTTGATAACTGATCCACATGACATAAGGAAAACCTTGCAGACCTTTCTGAAACAGTTTTTAAAAGCCAGTTATCACTCTTTCTTAAAAGATTTAAAATTATCATCAGGTAAACACAACTACATAGCTTTCCTATTTATGTGCTGAAGCCTATAGTTTGAACTACATAAAGTCGATTCTTTCTGGTCAAATATTATCAAATATTCTTGGGCCTACTACAGAGTGGTTTTTTGTTACTAAATGGGTAAACTTTTCTCCAACTATCCTCACTCACTCTAAACTCTTGTTTCTGTAGTATCAGTAGAGAAGCAAGATGATGATTACCGTGCATTACAGCAATGCTTTTAGAACTTGTGGTTTATGAGTCAGTTATTCTTTTCGTGGAGGGGAACCAGACCATCTCTGCGGAAAGGAAACACTTTTGCAGGTGAGATGTCATGGCTGCTGAGATACGTGACTACGTCTAAAAAAAGAAACTGATGTCCTCCCTTCTTGAGGTAAAAAAAATTTTGAACTTTCACACAGAATACATACTAGTTAGGATAAAATATTAGAGCTAATATGTAAAGTTGTACAATCATATTTTTTGCCACTCTTGAATAATAATTAGATCCCAAGGATCATATTCAGGCCCAATATTTCTTGGCTGGCTTCCCTCACTCCTTTCTCCTGTGAGTTTTTTAATGCAATAGATTAGCACGGACTAGACCCACATGGAATTTGAATAGGAGGAATTTAAAATAAAATAACACCGTGGGCATAGCAATTGCTTTGCTAATGGTTAATAATCTAATCGTGCTCCTTCCAAATACAAAGAAATAAGAGATTTGGTGTTCTCTTTCAATCACAGACAAATTTACAAATCCATCCAGTAGGACTAAATAATGAAGAATGTAGAAGCCCAAAATCGCCGATTTATTTTAAAGGGGTCAAAATCATCACTTTGTTTCTTACCCTTACTAAAAATGACAACAAAAAGTGCTATTGTTATGAAGTGAAATATTACAAATACAACTGTATTTGATGTAAAAAAGTCATATAGCTATTTAACTTTCCTCCCTACCATTTTGGCCTTACTGTTTATTGTGGTTTAGTAAGAAGACAGTTAAAGTTCTCAGCAGTAGGAGACACATCTAAATAGTAATAGATTCCCAGGAAGGAGCACTTCTCAACTCTGTCATCCTGTCACAAAACCTGTGAGGAAGCTGGTGTTCTACTAACCAGCATATTATCTTTCCTTGTGCTGGTTGGCTAAACAGGGAAAACAAATATTTTAACTATACTCTAAAGGTCCTGAACTGGGAAAATGGCACCATAAACTTACTGTCAGACATAATTCTATACAACCGGCTAGAAGGAATGGACAGAGGACAGAGTTTGATCTCAGTGGAGAAATTCCAGAGATAAATCTGGCCAGCTGTTTTTGCAAAAATGTAAGAAAAGAATTGTCTCCAACCAGCAAAAACAAACTTCAAACCAAACTTCAAATAACTTTTTCAACAGCTATTAAGTTTCTAAGAAAAATTACTGTATTCCTGAAAGAGAAACCTCTGGTTTCTGCCAAATAACAACCAAGAAAGAAATCTCTATATCAGAGGATGAAAAGTTCTCAGAACAAAGCCATTTTATTTCCAACTTTGCCAAATACTAGCATAAGTTTATTTTCCGAGGGAACCTATCCAAGGCAAAGGAATTTTCCTAGGAAAAAATAATATTCTACTAACCTACGTCAAACAACAAGGAAAAATAACAAGCAAATTCCTGAACCTTGAATATCAGGTCATAAAACTCAAAGGAGGAGAACAGCTTCCTCAAAACCAGAAGAAACTGTGGCAAACTTTCCAAAGTCTTTCTGCAGTGAGAACTTGGGTGTTCAAGACATGTGCGTACAGTATGGGAAAGAAGCAAGAATAAACAAAATATAAGGTGGCAACTCTAGGGAAACTATTGCAGAAAATGTTTGCCTTCATAGTTCAGTAGGTGACCCTGTGCTTTAAGAAAGCTGTGACAGGGAACTGCAACAGCACCGTGTCTTATAAAAAAACTTTGCATACCTGAGCATTCATGTACCTGCTTCCCTGCATATTAATTCCTTATAGTTTACAGTGCAGGACTGAAGAAACTTCAGAGTCTCACCCCAGAACGTTTGAGTGCAGTGTGTAAACACAAGTGATGTGTTTTCATTGGCAGACTCCGGTGACCTGTGCTCTGACAGTGCAGGATGCAGTTGCACGTGTCACGAATACGGAGCAGCGAGTTCAACACACATACCACTGTGCACATGCCCAAACACAGAAATTTGAAATAGCTCTTGAATGTTTAGAAACCAGGCAGAAAAAATCTTCGCTTACATGAGTGAACTCAGTAGAGACTGAGTAGAGGATGCTTTCCACCCCTGCTCCCATCCCAGGGAATCATCAAAAGCGATTCCAGTTTGAGACTCCCTAAGTGCCAGGAAGGGTTTCTGACCTGGAAGTTAGCTTTGGAGGTTTTTCAGGCTCCTAATTCTGTCTTCAGTGCTGTGAATCAGCATTATCAAATACCTGCTAGCCTACTATTTCTCATGGAAGACAGAGGTTATTTAATTTTCAATGCTTCTTTTAACAATGTATTACACCAATCCACCACTTCTACACTTTCAAGCAGCAGAGAATGGCAAGCTTATAAAAATGCTTCCAAGGGTTTGTTTCCCTTTCACCATACTCAGCTTCTGTGATTAATACACAATCCTGCGTCTACATTATTTTCAAGACTAAAATAAAACCCAACACTTCAAAGCACAGACTGTGCTGGATAGGACAGCTCAAAATGAGAGTTACGAATCAAGAACTATATTCATGCTACTGAAAAGTATTCACCTTTCATTACACCTAATTTACCATTCCTTAAAAATGGAAGCAAAGAAAGAGAACATGTGTAGCTGTCTGCTTCTTCTTCATGATATATAAACTACTCTGTTTACTGATGCTTTTGAAATATAAGTTTTCTTTTTTTTTGGTAGTGGTTTTATTTGGCAATTCTCAAGATGGCAGAAAAACTAACTGGAAAACAAGAAATGTAGTTCTATTTAAATTAAGATGGAAAAATGCAAGCTATTTTTATACAAAACATCTGTGTTTTGCTGCCGTATTTGGTTTTCAATTTTTAAATAAAAAATATAAACAAAATCAAATTATTATAATTTGCTCTTTTATTATCAAAGAAACCAGACAATTTCAGAAGGAATAACAAACTTTACCTAATATAGTTGTGTACATTAAAATACTTTCATTTTCTGAATTAATTTTATGACTCTCAAAAAATTTGACTGAAGAGGTCCATGAGAAACCTGAAGCTTGATCTTCTTTGAACAAGGTTTTGGGCTCTCTGCTCTTCAGGGGTCACTTACAATTCATAAGAGTCTAAATAGCATGGCTATTTCTGTTTAATCCTCAATCTAAATTGATTGGTTAAAAATATTCAACCAGGCTCAGAGTGAGGTGTAAAGATCTACTTACTCCCAGTGTCAGTACAACTGCAATAGCCTCCATATTATGCTGTGTCTCGTGCTGGGGTCATATCCTTGTTTTCTTTCCTGTCTTACCTTTACATTTTAAATTAACATTTATTTAATTCAAATTGCTAGCAAGACTGGAAAGAAAAGCTTGATTTGTGAAATATTAATTATCTGTGTCTTCTCAACTAAGGACTGAAAAAGGATAAATGCTTGCATTTTGCTTCTTTCAACAATTTATCACTCCCAACTACATTAACAACAACTACTATTGATTAAATTTATAAGATTAATATTTATTTCCACATTCTGTATTGATTTATTGGGCTGAGACCTAATTTTGAAATTGTGAAGAAAAATCATCTAAGCTGCAGAAAATGCTAGCATGCTCAAACAGGGAACATAAAGCTAATTAAGATCTGGTGACTAGCACATGTTTATGCTTTTACTGGCATACAGTGGATATATGCCAGCACAGCCGATTTTGTTTTGGTTTATTTTTTGCTTCACGAACACAGCTGTTTGCAATGAATCAATTCTTATAATTTCCCAATTGACCCATAATGAAAGAGAGCAGCCAGCTCTAAAGTACAGTTGTTAATATCCTTTTTTAATCCATGTATGTGAGGCTGCCTTTGCAATAAGTGTGATTTGTGAAGGTGAAACTGGAAATGCATGTGTGCAGAGACACGTGCGTGTATTCTTTCTACAAAGAAGAAACGCAGAATGATTTTGATGGCAAATACATGAAAATTATCTGACAAACCATCTCTAAGAGTAAGGTCCTGCCTTGGTCACACAGAAGTCCAGTCAATGTCACCATGAATATATGATGCTGTCCATAATATATTCTGGATACAAATTCAGACCCTAGGAATTGAAAACCTTTCTGAAAGTACCATTCATAATTATAGTTCACAAAAAGTTTTCAATTTATGTCCCAGTGAGGACAATCAGGAAGCTCCTGTTGCCACCAGAATAGGTGACAGCAAGATTATTTTGTTGTTTGGAAGAAAAAATGCTTGGCTATTTCATAATATTTTATGCTATTTTACATCATACCTATCTATATCTTCCTTAGACCATGATAACTATCAGGAGAACTGAAAATCTGAGTATCTGAAAAGAGGAATACACAAGATTAGTCTCGTTTCTACCTTTCTCAGTTGGTTTAATACAGAGAACTGATACATGATACTTTTCAGTTTCAGATCACTACTCTGACAGGTTTTTCTGCCTGGAGAAGAGAAGCTATTTCTGCTGTATTTAACAGATAAAACCAAAGACTCGTCTCCTGATTAGATGAAGCAACAATAATAATACAGTATATTCTGAAGAATATCAATGCTTTTCCTGTGATTAAAATAAAGCTTTTCTAAGGTCACCCACAGGCAATGGCTATGTGGTATATGCCACCAATTCCAACAGCTTAAACAGACACCTGAGTATATGAAATAGATACACAGATACTATATTCTGTTTGAAGTACTAAAAAGGGAACATCAGTCAATGCTACATCAGTCAAAACACTCATGCATGTGGTATGACCTTCATGGTAAAGCTAGAACACAAAGGAGTTGTCCAGCTTTTGCCTGTGGCTTTTGATGATCACGGACAGATTGCGTTTCCTAAAGATCTCCATAGCAGCTCATTTAAAGGAACTCCATGAATCATTTTGCAGCAAGCTGTAAATGTTGTTCCTTTGAAGCAGCCAGAATTCCTTTGAGAGTCTCTCTTCTGACAAACTCTGGATAACTGTCAATCACTTGCCTTGGTGTTTAATGATATGAAGGCCAAAAAAAGAAAAACATAGACAGAAAAGAGTTATGCAGTAAAAAACTATCAGGCCTGATCCACAGCGCAGGCCCGGAACACAGCACGTAATCAATCTATCTTAGAGTTAGTTAATAATATTCTTGGGTCCTTTCTACTCACATAATTTTGTGGTGGAAGCAAGGACATTTACCTTTGAAAATTTAACTAAGCATCCAAAGAGATCTTTTGGACGTCTGAGTAAGAAAAATTGATAATACCAAGAATAAAGTAGAATGCATAATATGAGAAAAGTCATATATTTTTAAGTGTCCAAATAGTGGAAAATTATTGTTAGCATTAGAAGTGCTATAAAAAGAATGATACTGTGAGTGTCTGAAGCATATTTGGCTAATAACCATTTTTAATATATAACATAAAATGTTTTTATTTAGCACTATGGTAATGTGTTTTCCAAGAAAGAGCAATATACCTCAATAAAGAAGCAGTACTTTATAAAGAAGGAGTTCGTTGACAACATCAGTTTTACTTCTATGTGCATGTACTGGGACATTATACTGAAACATAACCCTGCAAGGAAAACCTACAAGCCTAGGCCCAACATTCTTATGACATGGCAGGCCTTAAAGGTGACCAAAATGTCCACGAGACTTAATATGTGGAAACCAACTCATGTTGGATTGTTGAAATTACTCTATTGAAATCATGTATTGTGCATGGTTTCTCAAGTAAATGAGGATAGGGAAGATCTTTTATTCGGTATCCCTTTAATACATGGATTGGAACAGAAAGAAAACTGTAAGAGGCACAACAGATCCCTTCTCTCCAAATCATTTTGACAAAATTCAGTGGTAAGAAATTACTTTAATTACTTCACATATTTTAAGTCAGAGTTAACAGCCCATTCACAGGTGACCTGAGTTGTAACTCAGTTTAAAAAAAAAAAAAGAAAATTCTAAATACATCCCAATGTTTCCTCTCTGTCAATGTAAGCCACGTGTGATACGCAAAATTCTTTTCTAAAACCTCAGCTATTTTTCAGGGGACTAAGAGGGTGAAAAGTAGCCTAGAGGTAAAAAGCGATTTTTAGCAGGCAATAGCATCTCATTATCTCAATGCTATAATAATGTACAGTGTCATGGGAAATAATATTCCTTCAAGTGAAAAGGCAAGCATATACACTGTAGTCTTTGATCCAGGAGCTGGGGAAAGGCAGGTGGTGGGAGTCACAGTCATAAAACAGTTATACAAAACCACAGATGTCCCAATGGATATTTGTTTACATTTGATTTGCTTTCTGATATTTCAACATGGACTAAAAGAAAGACTGGAGTTGGAGAGGGAAAGACAGATAGAATATGATGAGTGAAACTTATTCTTTATCCTGAAGAAGAATTCTGTAAGAAAGGCATAACATATTCAGAAAAGCCATTATTTCATATCAACAGGAATCAATTAGCTGTGGATTACATGGTTGGTTTGGTCATCAGCTGCTGTATCTGCAGTATTATAGATCTTTTTTCACAGTATGAGTTTATCAAGAAAGACATGAGTGAAGTCAGTTGGGGTTCTATAATACTGGAAGTAAAACAGTGAGACCCAAATTTCAAGGGGACCACCTTTCTATGAGCTTCTGGAAAAACAAAGTAAGCACTGACATGAACCAGAGAGAGCATAAACTACTCATTGTAATCCTGCAAGAGTCCACTTAACTCCCCTTTCTGAACAGATAAATGAGTGACTGCAGGGATGATAGATTAGTTCAGCTCTCAGCAGTCACAGGGACAAAAGCAGTAGAATTCACATATAGGATTATTTTATATAAGCAATATCATGGACATTTAAAGAGAATGAGATTCTTTCATAGTAATTTGATCTGCTTGGCACACAGGGTGCCTTGAGGAGCTGCAGGCTGCTCCTTGCAGCTGTGCTCCCAGACACTCCTGCTGGACTCAGGGTAACTTCTGACAGAGTTTTGTTACCCACAAAGTTATACCACCGCCTGTATAACAAACTGAGCCACCAAAACCACCTTATCGGTAGCAATTATCTTTCCTACCACTGGAGATACTGGATTTCCCCCCGTCCTGGCTAAGGATACAATGTCAGAATAACTTTCCTCTGTGTCCACCCTTCTGAAAAGTGTTCCTGTCCTCTCCACAGCTAGCGCAACTGTTGGAAGATAGGGAGCTGTGAAATGAGACTTCTGTCTTCTCTGCTCCTTTTAGAGGACTTGGTCCTGCTGTGAACATTCAACAGGCTTTTATACATGACCAGTACTTACAAAGTAACTCATTTATCTGCCGGGAAGAGATGAATGCAAACACTAATTCTGAAAGATTGAATGCAACTGAATCGGTATAAAATGTTTGAAGACCCAGCTTCACCTGCAGTATTCTGAGGCTGTGTTATCCCAATATTAATCTGAAGCCTTACTTAACACATTTAATGTTGGTGAGACATTTTATTGAGCTGGATATTATAACACTGACATATTAGACAAGGACAGAGTTGTGAAACATTCTTTTGCATTTATTTTATTGCAGTGGAGAAAAGAAGTAGCAGAATTTTTATAGAACTAGTTGGAAGGTACTATGCTATGGTTCACATGCAGTGAGACAAACCCACATATTAAAAGCTACAACTCTACCATGAAAGTATTTTTTCAAAGTCTAGTAATAATTCAAACCATATAACCAAATGTTCCAGTCCATTTTGATCTAGTTCCATCACACATTCCTAAGCCATACTGTAAATCCCACCCAAAACAACAAAAACCACAAAACAAAAACTGGAAAACCCCCACCAAGAAAGCTGAAGGTAATCACTTTGCAAGCCTTTTTTATTTTGTTATAAAGTCAAGCTTTTGGAAAGCTTTCAAGACAATGCTAATTCTTGAATAAATGCCACTACAGACGGCAAATGTATAGGATAGGCAGACCAATTTCTGGAGAGAGAATGAGCAAGCATCCAGTTGAACAAACCACAGTGCCACCTTGCCCCACTCATATCCTTTTCCTCCACGCAAAAGCCAGAAAACAAATTTCATCTGGATAAAGTGAATGCTGACTGACTGCAGGGTTGGTTATTATTTTATTAAATTTTCCACCTCGACAAAACTTGCCCATTTACTCTATCTCTATATGCAAACAAGACTGCTTTTCTGAAACACTTTCAAATTCCCCTTACTGCCAGGATCACTGACTGTTTTACCTATTAGGCTTGAATCCCCATGGCCATGACATTATTCAAATACTGCTGATACAACGGTCTCGCATACATCTGCTCCTGCTAGCACATACCAGGAGGAATTTTATTGTGACAGCTTGTGAAAAAAAATGACATAATCAAAGGAAATGTGCTAACACCTTAAGTGTCCAGTATTGAGTACTTCATCACAGCACAACACCTACAGGAAGTGCCTATGACATCCACAAGTACTAAATGAATCCATTAGGATTAGCGGTGTTAAAATGAATACCAGATGCATTAACAAGAGACTGCATAAAACAAAATGCTGCACAAATGTTTGCATCCCAATCCCTGCTTTCAAATAACATCAGCATATTACCCTAAAATCATTACTTTGCTATTCTAGTTCCTTTCCTAGGGAGCTCTAATGATAGTTCTTGCCCTACAGTGAATTCATATTGCATCTGGCACAGGAAATTTGGCATTTCAATTTACATAACTGTTTTCAATTGCACAAATTTGCTGTTCCCTAATTCTCAGCGTACTTTGAACAACAGTTTTCAATGCTTGACTGAGAAAGAGAAAAACTGAGCCAAACAAGTTTCCTTTCCCTCCCTCCCCTTCTGTCAGTAGGTTCTCATGCTTTTTCAGAAGAAGATAAAAGATTGAATGTCAGATTTCAAAGAAGAGAATTTGTCCATCATTTTGCCTAGTTTAATTTGGATAGTTGGGACTGTCTGAGAGAGACTGGATCATTAATAACAAGGGAGAATTGCAACCTAGGTGAAAATCCAGACAACATAGTGTTCTTGTTTATATCAGATCAAAAGAGACAGAGATTAATTATAGTATTTCTATGAGACCAAGAAGAATCAGTACAGATTTATTATTGACTAAGTTTGACCTGAAACTATAGAAGGCAAATGTACTTCTTTAGGGTATGTCCA
This sequence comes from Thryothorus ludovicianus, assembly GCA_013397245.1. Taxonomy (NCBI): domain Eukaryota; kingdom Metazoa; phylum Chordata; class Aves; order Passeriformes; family Certhiidae; genus Thryothorus; species Thryothorus ludovicianus. Next base: position 230,968 of record VZTB01008920.1, on the reverse strand, counting down.
GTTCCAAGGTGCTCATTGCTGCACATTGAAGAAGTAAGCAGTGAGTGAAAGTGATAATACACCACACACCATCCATATTAAATAGTAGCATGAAATTTAGGATGAAGACAGAAAAGGTGGTCTAGAGAGGAGGAATTGTGACACATAAAAATAAATCAAATCAAAGTCTAAGAAGCTGCATACCCTCTTGCCTAGTCTAGTGGTGACTAAAGCCCTCTGAGTGCTTGTAAATCAAGGGAAATACCAGTATAGTGAGACTCAGGGTTTCAGCTCATGCACCAAAGCTATTTACATTTCTTGAGAGACAAACAAAAAAGCTGATATAGTGAAATTGCAGAGAAGTACAGCTGTTGAAAAGGAGAGGCAGGCTAATCCTCGTTTTGTTGCCACTGTCTCTGTTACTGGGAGCAGCAGTGATAACATTATCTCTTCTGGTTGTCATTGACATCCATAGTTTATGAACATGTTTCTCAATTTCCCAACACTGTCTGCTGTGATATATTCCATTTTTGTCATTACCTGCCTGTTGCAAGACACCTAGCGTTTAGTAATGCATACTCCATGAATTAATCTGGTGCCTGAGATGAAAGAAAACTATTTGGCTTCTGAACAGGACGTGTCCTCAGTGGATCTTCATCCACTCAGACAAATCTATTAATAGCAAAGATAAAGCCACAAAGTACGGTCTCTCCTAGCAGCTCCCAATGAGATATGTAGTTCTCCTTGCTGAGGTGAGAACACAGAACTGACAAGCAACAGAGCGCAAGGGAATAAAGTTTGCCAGAACTACACTGTCTAGATGTGCAGCCATGTGCAGTGTCTCCTGGCCCTTCTGAGGATAGAAACAGCAGCCACAGGGTGGGCTGGGGACACAGAGACAGCAGGAATTTCCACACAGAGGAGAGAGGACGAGCTGAGCTCAGCCAAACAAAACACAACGCCAAATTTCTCAAGTACATCTAAGCCACAGAAAAGACAGGAACCACTGGTCTATGCAAATCCCTTCTGTCATCCTGAAACCTTCTTGGCAGCCTGGCCCTTCCTTTTCTTTCTGCTCTCATTAACTGCTGCCACCACTCCACCCACTACAGATGTTTGGCCATCACCTGTTGCCTACTCACTACTGTGTCCCAGTCCTTTCCTTCTCCTGGCCTTTGCTGCTACTTCACACTGCCCAGAAGGAAAACATGCCAATCACTGGCTCAACAGGTTTGGGGAAAAAATTAGACGGGCAGGTTTAACTTTTCAGCCATTATGTGGCAGAATTAGAGAGAAACCCACAGACCACAATAATATGTAGCATAATTATAGCTTTTACAGATTTTGCTACATGTTTTTTTCTGGCTTGTTTACAAATTCACTGCACAGAATATTCCAATTCCATCCTAAAGGTCAATCAAAGTAAACAGTGTTAAGAGCTCTTCAGATAACAATTTTGAAGAAAAAAATATATTGCTTTGCTTGGGCACCCTGCAGAAGGTGATACAGTATAAACACAGAGATTTCTCAACTTCCTAATAATTGAATCTAGACAGTGCACCCTGGAAAATGTACACAAATGCTTGTGCGGGCAGTGTTGTGGACTTACTCTGCTCTTTTAAAATAAGTACAAGTTCCAGTTTACAACAGAGAGGTCTGATGTCAAGAGCAAAATATTCTACCATTAAAGCAAAATACCACAAAGGATTAAGGAATTGAAACTGTATTAATTGCTTTATCCTTGTAGGTAAAAACAAGAAAAGTATATCCAAAACCTGCAGTCTGTGTTGAGTCTACTAACGTCACTGACAGAAAGAGTTAAAATTTCAGTTCCTATGTTTGTCTTTTTTGGATACATTTCAGACTACTTTTCAAATATGTGCTCTGACAGGGAGGTCTGAGAGAGCTGCCAAACTCCTCTTCCCCCCAACTCACAAAACTACAAATAATCACCTTTCCCTTAACCCTCCCAATTTTTTGGTATTATGGAATAAAAATAAATCAAGTAATTTAAAAGAAAATAAAAGAACAGAATAGAAAAACTGAAGCAGTTTTCAAGTGTTATCATTTACAGAACTAACAAAAAATTAATGGTTATGATCACTTAAAATGGCTGCAGCACTTTGAGGTGTGGTTCTATAACTGAAAGTCATTTCCAAAGCCTTCTGTAACTCCAGTGAGTTTGATGAACTACATTTATAAAATATATGAACAATCACAGTACTGTCTACCATTCATAAGGTTTTTTAAAAATTCTAGCTTCAAAGAAGCATGGGGTTTGTAAAACTGGAAAAAGATGATTTACAAGGTTTCATTAGCTTATAGATGCTTTAGTTTTTTGGGATTATGCATCTCCATGTCACTTCATATTCAAGAAATACAATTCTATACTTGGCCAAATGCTGATTCAGAGATGGTATAGGGAGAATCCATTTTAAAATACTTAAAAGCCCCCTAAAATTATAGTTTCAAAGAGAGCTCGAAGAAATAATCTATGTTCATGCTAACTTTTTTGGGTAGGAAGAGAGAAGACTAAGCAATCAATATTTTTGTAAGTTTGAAAGTCTATATATATGAACCAGTTACATAAATGTTGTCACAAAAGGCATAGTCTGCTTTTAGGCATGGATTTAAATAGCTCACATCAGCTTGAATGTAAGCTGTGCCAGGCACTCAGAGGCAGAATTGCATGGGGGATGGTCCACTTTTATTTCTATGCCTTCTGAACCAAAGGTACAATCACACACACACACACACACCTGCCCCCATTTGAGTCTTTACATGACTTGTTGTCAGATCTAAAAGCCGAGTGCCAAAGGGAGTATATCACAAATCTCCATTGCATTGTTTGTTGGAGTCTCTGTAGAAAATGGCTGCTAATGATTAATCAATTTCGGTGTTACCAAACTGTCTTTTCTGCAGCTCTCAGAAGAGCAGCATTTACAGGATGCTTCAATAACTTTTTTAGTTTAGTATGAAAAAAAGGGTATAGTTTGAAGGACACTAGACAAGTACTAAGCTGCTGAAAGACTGTGTTCTACTCCAGAGCCTAAAGCAGACACTACCAAATACTGTTGGTTTCTGGTTTTGTAATACTGAATAATTATGGCTTGAATTCTTCCAAATGGAAACAACATCAAACACTTAATCCTGCTTTTAGAAGGTTTCTATACTGCCTAGTGAAACCACTGCATTGTGTACACCTCACTGGAGTCTCATAAAAGAAAAGTTGAAGAAACAGAAAGAAATTCTGCACTGTTCTCTCAGCTTATCCACTTTGGTTCATACTTATTTTTCCATCACTATAGCTATTATTATTATTATCACTTCTGTGTAAGCATTGTCTTTTCCACTTCCCACCTCAGGTTATTGTAGAAATGTGCTGACTGTTGGACATTTCCAAAATTAACCCAAATGAGCTGAGCAACCCTAAGAACATGACTCTTGACAAGCTTTTCTGCAGGCCCACTCAGATGATCTTGGTGAAAAAAAGGGCAACTTTTGACTAACCTTACCCAGAATGAAGTACTTCACTGCAAATCAAAAAAATTATTATTTTACTGATGAAGAACGAATGAAGAACTCTGAAGACCTGTTTAAGTAAATTCTGATTACAAGCTAGACTATTTTCAAGATGAGCATTTCATCAAGGATCACTAAAAGAGAAGGTATCATTCTAAACATGGCAAACAACCATCCACCTAGGGTGTTGCTTGTTGTGGCTGCTGTCTCTCATACCAGTGCTGCCATTTTGGGAGGTATAATGAGTAAGGAGACTGAAGACAGATGAATATCAGATCATAAAACCCCCAAGCAATCAACAAAGCAGTAAGATACAGAGGCTTGTGAGACTGTGCACTGCAGAGATTCAAAGACAACTGAAACATGCAATAGAAAGTACCTGGTCAAGGGAGCCCATCAACATGTTTGAGGAATTCCTTGTATATGTTACCAACAGTCAAAAATGCCAAATCTAAGATATAGATTATACACACACACATATATATATATATACACACACTGAAGACAATCTGAAGTAAAGGAGAGTCCCTTGAAGAACATGACCAAAGAACAATATGAGAATCAGCCCCACATTTTAAGCTGGAGAGAACTACATCAGCAGAGAAGACAATTTCAGTAGTAGAGTATCAAATACAATATATTTAACATTATCAAATTTCATTAGTTTTGTATATTAAGCAGGCTAAATTGCAACAATTCTTCCTGACATACTGCCAGTGGCTCAGCACAATGTTAGAACACGAAGCAGCAAAATAATAATGAAAAACTAAGCCCCAACACCTGCTTTGCAAAAGAAAGATGAAAAAAACCTTTAGAAAATTTTTATTTCCCATAATCCCTCCCAATCCCACTAGAGAATAAAACTCTTTTCCCCACAAGACTATATTTGTATGACAAAATATTTCAAAAGAAAAACCTTGCGCAATCTCTTCAGTTGTAAAAACTTCATAGCTGCCAGCAGACGAAAGAATTAAAGCAGAAAGAACAAAATTATTAGCTGCAGAAAGACATAGTCATGGGCTAGCAGGACATACCCTTATGGTCAATAGCACAGCCGTTCTAATGCTAAACACTTTGGGCATGATGATCTCTTGCTCTTTCAGTCTACCCCTCTTTCAGATTCCTCTTCCTCAGAAATTTTGAATGCACAGAAAAAAGAGATGCTTTAGGGCAGCTCCATTAGTCATCAGATATCCAACAGATCAAAGTGATTTTGGCTCAACACTCTTAGATACCTCCTTGATTACAAAGAGGGCTTGACTTCTCTATCTGTGCTCTTTAAAACTCATTCTAGGGGCTCTTACTGGGCAAGAGATAACAACAAAATCTGTTTATTAGGATTAACTTTATAATTATCTGTTGGCTGATTTTATCCTGAGCACAGAGAAGCTATGATCCACTGTAGAGAATTGTCTTAAAATTTGCCTGTGGTTCTTATTAAGTGTTACATATTAAAGGATTATCTATTTTTCTCCCAACAGTAAACTTGTAAAAAATTTACTAAAGTAAAATTGCCTCATGCCTTGCATCTTGATACTTCTTTATTTATATTAATCCCCAAATGCCCCACTTAACTGGAAATCCACAGAAACTCTTTCAGTGTTTTACATATTTCAGTTCTCTTTTAAATGTTAAAAAGCTTCTCTGCCATTTTCTAATTTTTACCATAAACAGTCATGTTTAAATATTGAATACTCTTTTGAGATTTTAGTCACTTGTGGTTTTCTATTCCAGCTTGTGAACTGTTTTGCAGATGGTATTCATTTTTAAGCTTAAGTGAGGTTATTACTGTTCAAACTTATTCATAACTGGCTTTCTTTCAACAAAATAGAGTATTTGTGTGCTCTGTTCCACTAGTACATAATGTATAAGAATTTTTCTTTCTAAGTGTCAGGAATTCCAGCCAAATTCAGTCTCTATATAAACATTTGTCTGCACTGTTCTGTTGTTTATCCCACTCAAAGAGAGATGAGGTACAACTGGTGAAGGGGTGAAATTGAACCATTTCATATAAATTAATTAATCAAAATAGACAGGAGTGTGTTAGAGAGGCTCATGTTCAAATGAGAGATGATGTTCACGTGAACAGTTCTAGAGATATTGAAAAACCTATCCAAGGGAAATAGCTTAGACTAGCAAATGACATAGGTGCTGCTGTTTTATGTAAAACAGCAATTAAAAACTCAGTGAATCTATAGATGTACACAAAGTCAGCACTAGGAATTCAACTGTATCCAAATTCTGAACAAATCCAGAAAATAAACAACACTAACTACAGGTGTGGTCAACCTTTAATCACAGTACTCAGTCTTAAATTCCTTAGCCTTGGGATTTGTTTTTTTACCAATATGAAATACATGTGCTGGGGAATTCAATGCCCCTAAACTATTTGACTTTCCAACAGTGCACCAGCCACTAGATGTGAGAAAGGTAAGGAAAATGGCTTTGTGTCAATTTCTATAAGCAGTCACACAACCAACTATTTGAAATCCAGAATTCTGTAAGTGTGATATCTCTGCATGAAACAGCTCACAGGCCCGGAAGCTTGAGTGAGAAATTCTTGTCTTGCCAGAGTAAGGCATGGTATGGAACCAGTAGAGAAGAGAAGGTGAGAGTCTAAAGATACCTGTTTAGGTTTGTAGTGTCAAGGCTGTTGATTTTCGTGGAGATGGGGATGTCACCTGGGAACTTCATGCAGTACAGAATCTGCAAGTGTAGTCCATCATTACAGGGATATTCAAAGGGGCCCCTAATTTCCATGAACTGTCCCCATAAATACATTGCAAAATGTGCTGAGCATAGAGTGCTTGAGTGTGGACTGGAGAGGGACACTGAATACACAAAGATGTGATAAATATTTTAGTTTCTACTTTTTCTGGCTTCAATCTCAGAATGTTAGTAAAGTCTGCTTTCCTCAGGACAGTTAAATATCACAAATTTTTAGGTTTTTTTCCCCAGGGATTAGGTTTCAATTCTCAAAAAATTCTGTGCAGGTGGAAATACTGTAAAACCTCTCTGCAGATCTGCAATCCAGCTAATTTTTTTTCTAGAGCTGTTTGTTCACTTAACATATATCAATTCTTTTCAGTTGGAGGAGATAATTTTAAAACATTGCTCTGCTTCACCCCGAACATAGAAAGAAGGCAAACCATGCTGAAAGTCCCTGAGTGAAGGGTAAGATGTTAAATACATGATTAAGTGCTATTATTCAATAGGAAAAATCAACATATCAAGAAGTACAGCATACTGAATTCTCCTATTAGTCTGAGTTACAGAAGCAATTGGAAAAGTAATCTCCTGGGGAAACCATTCCATTAATCTTGCATAACATGGCACAACCTGCCTCAATTTTTAATCCCTATCTTTCAGGAAATGTGCCTCCACGATAGCAGTAAATGTTTGTGCCAGAGCTAAAACTAAACAAACCTCAATGGAGCTGACTATGTTGTATTTCCACTTCCCATTAGATTGGGTACGTGCCGTCCTGCAGTACAGTGTGACAATCACAAGCGTGCTGCTATGGTTTAAATTAACTCCTTTATTTTTTTTTTCCTATATTTAACAGGCTAACAACATGCCTATGGTTCCATGTTGTATTTTAAATAAAGGAGATAATTTCCAACCCTTTTAGCTTTTTGCGTCTCACACAGAATCAAAGTCAATTACTTTTGTTCGTGCTCCTAAGAGTCTGTAGGTTTTCTTATGTTCACTTGCTTATGTCACTGCCCTGTCATCAAAACATAATTAACATAACATCTACACTCATTCACCTTGTGTTGTCATGTGGCTCCACTAGGACATGACAAGCATAAACTCCCAGTTAAAGCTCCAGTTCCTTGGCTGGTAGGATACATTAACACAGACTCTTTGAGATATCTTCAAAATAGGTACTAATAGGTCCTAGGAAACCCAGGAAAATACAACATTGTGCACCATTCATGCATCAGTTCAGTACTTTCAGTGATGGAAGAGAGTGCATGGGCATGCTTTGTTAGCTTAATTGTTTTAGAAGAAGAAGCAGGAGGTTTTGTTTTGAATTCTTACTTTTCAAGGTCATATATCTCATGTCTTGTCTTATACTTGATATTTTATATTTTATCTTCTTGACCATGACTCTTCTATAGCTAGCAGCTCACCTCCTCCCAGAATCATGCTGTGAAGGGAACTGTCCAACTTGATTGCACCCAAGCGACAGGATGCAATTCATGATATTAGCGACATCACTGTCGATGTCAACAGAAAGTCACTGCTAAGACAAAGCTGGCAGATGGAAGCCAGACAAATCCAAAATTGGAAAATACTACAGTTGGCTGCCAGAGTGAATTACTTTCAGGTGGTCAGGTTCATCCCTAATTAAGATGGCACCCTCAGCACGCAATCCTAATGAGCCCTCAGCAAAGGCATAATGAGCCCTAATTCTCAGCTTGCATAGTTGCATTTCTCAAAGTGGGCTGGTTACTATGCAACAAGTGAGGCATTTCAAGGATCTTGCACTTGCTAAGTGAAGTGGGAGTCAGATGAGATTAAAAATTTGATTAGTTCATTTATGTGTGCCTGTTTTAAAATAGTCTTTGAGAATGAAAAAAGGTAAAGTTCACAATTCACTCTATCATGATGCTGGGGAAGTTTTGCTGTTTACATGGAATTTATGTCATTTGAAAATACGTAGAGGATGCACAAAGCTTCCTGTGTATCTTTAGTTTTTTAATATCAGAACTCAAACAAACTAGAAGAAAATGCACTTCCAGCATGGTTGTCTTGTAGTTGAATGAGCTTTATAATAAAGCTTTAATAAGGAATTTGGCAAGATAGTATAAAAGTCAGGTCTCTTGTAGGGATGCCTGGCCAAAGGGTTATAGGGCTACTAAGACCTGGCCATTCCTGGCTGAGCCACAAAATTGTTCCATTGACATTAGAAAAGCCGTTTTTTCTCCTGCAAATAGAACCAACTAAGTAAAAATACCTGTGCAGTCTCAGTGCTGTTTACTGTCTGTTAACACCAAAATAGATTCCACATCTCATGGGCATTTTATGACAGCTGTTGTTTACAACATCCTAGAGCAAAGAAGTATTCAAAGGTGTTTGTTAACATGATATGGTTAATCACAGTCAGTTCTAAGACTCAATGGTTTGTCCAGTAACTGACCTACTATTTTCAAAACAAAGAGCCATTTTAACGTCAACTACCATTTGAAAATCGCAGATGCTACTGTATATGAATAAAGAATTAAATTATTATACTTAAACTCTAAGTAGAAAGGATATAATCTCTGAAATATAATAGATATGTCTATCATATAATGATAAACATGCCTGATTTACCTTATCATGTAACAAGTACCTAAAGAAGCACCAAGCAATAAGGCATTTAAGTGTGGTGTCCTCCAAAATTTTTGTTCATAGGATCATAATGAATTTTAACAGCCATCTAGATTACTATTTACTCAAATTACTGGGTGTATTTGGATTATAGATATGTATTATTTGGTACATATAGGTACATAGTATTTGGTATTATATTTAGCGTGGTTTTCATGCTATAAAAACACTTATTTACACTGCTTGCTGTGGCCATAAGATTGCTTACATTGCACTTCGTCAAAAATATCAGGCTGCTTCTGGTTATCACTCATTAACATTTTCTTATAGGTACCAATGCTTTGAGCATTTGGAGAAACACAACTCAGTTCAGTGAAAAATATGAAGCGCCAGGTACTCAGCTAGCGTGAATCAATGTTGAAGAAAATGAGTCTGGCACGGGAAATTTTGCTACTATGTTCAGGCTGGTGTGTGTAAAGGTACAGAACTCAGCATAGTAAGGCATCATATTCCACGGCAACATAGGCTGAAAAAAAAATCTGTTTCATTTACAAGAAAAGGCTCCTCCTTTCCTAGTGCCTCAAGAAGCTGCCAATGCAAGATATAAAAGAGTTTCTGGCTTTCACAGTATCTTGTTCTCTCACAGATATTCTGAACACTGATTTCAGAAACCCTCAGGTAGAATTTTGGCACAGACCAATCTGACTCACCTATTTAATTCTCCTCTCCTGCTACTTAACTGCACACGGATCTTCCTTGACGTCCTTTTTCCTGCACACTAGGAATTGCTAGATATGAGCACACACTCTTTCAGAAATTCATGACTGTTAGACTTGGTTGGGAATTTTATGTGATTTTTTTTTTTTTTTGTTAGAAAATATTGAAAAAACCCAACAAGTCATGGGAAAGTCAGTTTGTAATGAAAGATCAAGTTTAACATATGTTACACAGTTGCAAAATTATCATTTTTTTTGACATTTTCAGAAACAGTTCATTTCCTTGGTGAAAATGACTCTTAGTTTTTAAATTAGTGTATTGCTCAATTAAAGGGTTAGTAAAAAACTGCAGAGGGGAGGTTGATGTGACAGGACTGGGGGCAAGTTAGACCACAGGAAAAAAAAAACCTTCATGTGAATATCAGAAAGACTCGTGACTGTGCTACATAGATAAGGTTCAGCTTACAATAAAAGCATCAGACAGGAAAAATATTGCCAAAAGGGTAAGAAAAGTTTCGTATGAACAGAGCGCCAAAAACTCAGGATCTTGAGATACTCCCACTAGAACTGGATGGCTTCTCAGAGGCGTTTTATGCTATCCCAAAGTTGATACTAAGTGTGCTTGCCTAGCCCTAGGATGTGTTTCCCATCCTGCTCTCAAGAGCTGTCAGTGGATGGCAGCTCTCCAGGGTCCCTGGTGATTCCCATATGGACTTCAGACATCTCCAGCTCTATAGACACAGATTCCAACAGAACCTTTTTAGCTATGCCAAACCTTGGCCTTAAAAATTAGCCTCAGAACCACTAAGAAAGCCTGAAAATTCATTGCAGATGTCTTCTGAATCTACACTCAAATTGCACAGTCTGGAAGGTTCTAGAGTCACAACAGTGCATTGTTTGAATGTAATTTATAAAATTAATTTGTGGATTTTTTTTTGTTGTTGCTAGGAACTGCCTTCCTCCTGGTAAATGACACTAACAGAAAACTTCAGTGTGATAAGACAGCACAGACTGTATTTTCTGTTTCAGCTAACTTTTGGTAAGTTCTCTTGCCTTAACCAAGTTCTTAAGACTGCTTGTTAGGATTGCTGGATGAAAGCCTCACTTTGCCTGCTCGTGGCAAAGATAGTTCCAGGCAAAGGCAAGATGCAAAACTGTCCAAGCAATAGGGAAGGTAGCCTACTACCCACAGCCAGGGAAGGGTTGAAAGGATGGCTCGGGCACAGAAGTAGCACCACACGAAAAGCCTTGTCCTCTGCCTCGCCTAGACAGGATCACAAAAAGCAGAACTCAGGCTGTTCCTTCTGTCAAAGAATTTAGAATCAGTGATGTAGCAGCTATTGCAGAGAGTTAATATCCCACCTCAGCAGCAGCAACTGTCCCTTGTGATTCCATTACACCTTTTCTTTATGAACAGTTGGAAAAATAAACTTATTTTCCTATCTGTATCTCCAGTTCATCTTATCAAATATCTTTGACTATGACTGGAAAACTTGCCTGTCATCTTTAGAACAATAAAATTCAATTTTGCCTGTACCACTGAGTGTCAATGAAAAAGATCTGCCTTGGGAGTGAAGGGGAAACAATGTCAGAGTAAATAAAATTAGCCAATTTCAATTTTCTGTAAATTTCAGACAAACTTAAAGACAATCTGCAATAACACCACTCTTCAAAAGCAACTAAGTTTCTGACTCTAATCCCCTAAAATTAAAATTATGCAATTATTTAGAAATAGCTATCTAAGCAAGTTGTTTAGTTTTGATTGATGGAGATGCTGGTGAGCTTTATTGTTAGGTTTCAAAGATTAATATGTTTCTTCATGGACATGTTTCTAATCCAGAGTAGACCTGAATTTTACTGAATGAATAAGGATGGTGAAGAAAACCCTCCAGTATTCTTGAAATTCCAAAAGTTTGTAATAGAGACATTTTATTAGCCTCCCCAAAACTGCTTTCTCCCAGCTGGATGCTATAAAACCAATGCAGAACCCACACAACTGCAACCTCAATTATTCATACAAATTAACTGTTCTGTTAAAAGGTTATTTACTGTTGGAATGGTTTATTAACAGCTGATAATACTTTTATTTATAAGCAGAGACGAGAAAGCCATTGGAGATTTCTGTTTCAGAAACTACACAGTCAATCTTGTCTTGGTGTTACCACCTGAGATACCAAGTTATCCAGGAACAAATTAAAAACATGACAAGTTCTACTGGTTTCAGTTTTTCTTTACTGGCCTAGAAGTATTACTCCCCTTTTATTTTTTTCCTACCTTTAGAAACTATGACAAAAACTAAAATTTTAGCCCTTGCCTCAATAATGTAAGTTAGAGGTTTCCAGGTATCAGTGTTGCAGCAATGTACATAACGAAGAACAGCATCAGGTTTTGTAGTGCATATGCCAAATGCTGTCATCAATATTTCATTAGTTCCAGATTAGGAAAAAATCAAGCAGGAAATTACTCCCATACATGATAGAAATACTAATTGCACACAGGATCTAGTGTCCCACTACAACTCTTCCATTTCTATCAGGATAATTGAACGAGCTGTTCACTTCATGAGGCTCAAGAAAATTAAGGCAGCTGTTAAACTTCTGTGGTGGGGATCATACCTCTCCTTCCCATACTTCCATGGAAGTGGTTGTTGAAGTGAAAATAAATGTAAGCTCAGAGTGCACACAGCATCACTTAAACAGAACCATACATTGTCTAAAGCAGAATTAACAACCCAATCCCTCCTCAGCAGCGGATCATAGAGAGTAACAACCTTCTGCATCTCCAAATTGCTGGCCCTGTGATAAGCAGATTTTAAGTATGGGGAGGAGCAGAACTATCTAGTGGTGTCCTTAAAGCAAAGCAGCCTGGAAGTATGGGACTGGCCACACTGGAAGAGTGTATAATACCCAGAATATGACAATTGCATTCTACTCCACATTTCACTACAGGAAAACATTTAAGGATATTTACTTCCTCGTAGTCATAAACAGTTTGAAAGTCAATTTATCCACCTACATAAAAGAATCACCTGAAAAGTGTATCACCACTCTAGCATGTACACCCTTGCAGCAGCTCTGATAGCAGTGAAATTTCAACTGTATCTTCTTCCCCAGATGAGCATACTTTCAAAGGCTCAAAAATTATTGTTGTAATAGGAGAGATCAAAGGCCTTGTAGCAGGTGTTTAAGCAGCTGTTACTGTCCAATTTCTGCCCAAACAATTCACAGCTGTATATGAAAAGACCTGCAGAAGTAGCTCAGAGAGCTACTCAAAGTTAGGGGAAGTCTTATTTTCTCTGACTTGGTTTGTTATGCAAGAAGTAGATTATTATTATTATATTCTCTATGTAATAGTGGGAGGAAGAGCTTTTCTGTTGAACACCTGGTTAGCTAAGGACCTAGACTCAACTGCTGTGCTGAATACTTCTAAAAACATCTCATGAAATGCCTGCAAACACCTTGCAAGGGATGGAGCTAGGTGTAAAATTAGGGAAGACAGAAAGGCCTGATCCTGTACACAGTGTAGGACATCACAGCTCTGTTGCAATCAAAAGAGACTCCCTGACATCCTGATGTAACTGCAAAGGGGTGCTGCAGCAATAAGCAAATATTTGTTGAGTACCACAATTTTCCTGCTGCTTATTAATTCCTATTAACAAATTGACAATGGCAGAAAACAGCACTACAGAATGGAAAATAAACCATACAGTGAAAGAATGAAACAGTTTTTCAGAGGAAAGAGACTTATTGGTCTGTGGTTTATAATATAAGGACAAAAAATTTCTCATGATTAAGACTCATAAAATACAAGGTGTGAAAATTGAAGCTAGACATTGTGTGCTGGAAAAAAACATCAAATCCCTATTTAACAGTGATGTGACTTCTCCATTGTCTGATAACTTTAAATGAAGTTGAGAGGTGGTTTAAATTATGTACTGCTGCTCCTCCAGAAGGTTTGGGATGGAGTAAAACATTGGGCTGAACAGCCTTGGGATTTGCAAATGGAGGCACTGCTCACTTTACATCTTGGAAAACCATTTATACTGCCATAGGAAAAGCAGGCAACTGGAGGATATGCACAGTACACACCTGCTGCCACAACCATCCTCAGGAGACTGAAAGGAGCTCCTACTCCCTGTGGCTGGAATACCATCATGTTGAGGTAACTGATTATCCCCTGAATGCACACCAGACCCTATGGTGAGTCCATACCAATGTGATAAACATCCAACTTTTCACTAGGGCTACAAACACACCCAGAATTTCTATTATGGAAACGATTCTGGTACTTAAATATTTCCTCATATTTCCATTTGAATAAAAAAACCACACAAACAAAAAAACCTAGCCAACACAAAACTGATTTCTCCAAACAGGATAAAATTTTCTTGAGAGAATTAGCTGCTGATCTAACATGGCTTTCCTATTTAAAAAAGGTTCATTTTGCATACTTTGAAATATTTATATCAAAAATTGAAATACTGATTTGAAATGAAATATTAAATTATTTCACTCTCAGCAATGTCAGCACCATTGAAAGTGTGAGGTAGAAATTTTCCAAAATGAAGTGTCATTGAAAACTTTGACAGAAGGTTCTGATTCAACAAAGTTGCTTTTTCCAAACAGAAGAGAAAAAAATGTGTTAGGAAAATGATTAACCCTGCTTTGAGACCTCTGGAGGCAAGTTGTGGTGTAAAGTCTGACTACAACTGAGGAAATTAAATACAGTCTACACTCTTTAAAAGGCAACACTTTTAAAAGTGCAATTTTTTTCCCCTTTAACTTTTATTCGAGCGTATTTCACACACCTGCAAAGAGTCAGGGGGACTGTCCTGGCAGCTGACCTCCTTTCAGTAGAGAACAGTTTGAAAGCAAGCAAAAGCAGAGTTTGCTTTCTTTTTCTTCTCTTTTCGTTTTTTTCCACAGATTTCAAGCAATCCAACCCTCATCTGGGTAAACCATCTGCACTTATGAGAAGACAGCTCAGTGTCCATCCTCTTTCAAATTCTTGATCTAATTCAAGGCACAAAGAGTTTTTCATCTCCTTCCAATGTAGAATGTTAAGAGGGTACTAGAGTTCAGCCATTTTAGAACAAACCAGATGAGCTGGCAAAAAATGTAGTGGAACCAAGAGCGAAGATAGGCCTGACCCAATCAATCCTAAATTCAGAAATGACTGTAAGGGAGCCACCAAAATCCTGCCAGTGAAGTCTAGAGTCAGGGATAGGGGTTCAATCCCCAAACAGCACGATTTCCTAACCATGGAAAATAATGTAACTACTTTTAGAATACTTAGTCTTTCAGGTTAAAGTAACTTCACATGCCATGCACTATTAATGTAAAATATCAGCTACCTACCTGAAGCTTGCATGACTTAATGTAAGAATTTTACTTTTGGATTGCTAGGCACCCACACTGCAATTAAACAGTCAACCCCAGGCAAACAATTTCAGGGAATTTACTCTTTGTCAAAGTCTTTAAGTATGGTGTTCTTTTAAGGGGTTAAATAAGTAACTTTGACACAAAAGGATAGCAAAGATATTTATCTTACACAATGTAGAAAATTTACTTCTGGATTTAACCCATGCATATATACATTTATATATATTTTATATATATTCCTGGCACATTTGTGTATTTGGAAGAGTTCAGGGGGTTTCATAGTTTTATACACTGGCACCAAAGACTGTTTGAGAGTTTATTTTGTGCTTTGTAAACAAGGCAAACAATCACCCTGGAATTGCATTTTGAACCAAAACTAAACACAGAATTTTAATATTTCAAAAGCTAAAATACATGCATTAAATAGGGGCTGGAATACATCCACAAACATGCACTGATTTTCCAGAGAAAAAGGGGAACTTCAGCCTCTGCTCTCACTTTTCCAGTTACCATTGCTGGGTGTGGCATGAAGTCTTCAGCAAATAACGTATTCGAAAAAAAGATAGAAAAATAAACAGAAAATAAGCCCACTCCTGCACTGTTTAATTCTTCCAGCTTCATCATTTTAACCAGCCCTGCTCATGAAGTAGCACTTACTTCCTCCTTTCTGGACACAGAGATGCACGACTGAAATAGGTCCATACTATTAACCATAATCTCATATTGAAGGTAAGACCAGAACATTGAGCGTGGAAGCTGAACTCTCCATCTTCTTCCTTCAGTAGCTGGAATGAAAAGGTGTTGGACTCCTTTGTTCTGTTTTCCTCCAGCTGTTTGGCCATCTTATCCCAAAAAAAACCTACTCAATAAATATTTCTAAAGCCTTTTCCCTCATCCTCTCCCTCAAATTGTTTCACCCTGTGCTTTAAATTCATTCTGCTGAAGGGGCTTCAGAGCTGAACAGTAACATCAGGAGTAAGCATGGCTAAGTTATGAGGACTAAGGCTGTTCAGCCTGTGGTTCTTCTGACCTTGGCCAATAAGTCATTACACACCAGTATCATTTCCCATAGGGCTAGAAAGAGCACAAATCCACAGAATTTTGTATCGGTTATATGAGGCCAAGAATAAGCAGCATCCTAGATCTTAAAGTGCATGGCTGCACCGGGTCAGGAAACTCATGACAAATTTATAAAGCCCTTTGAGATACTTGGAGCAACAATCAATAATTAGGCCAGCAACATTATTATTATTAACTTATTGCACTTTGGCAGAGTTGTGACCAGTAGAAGTAAGGGAAGAGAGAATCATCTGATGCACAACAATATTATGACCTGAGGCATTACATGTGCTATCCAACTACCAAATTTTAGGAAGTGCTGGTTACCTATAACTCACTTTGAAGCCATCTCTTGCGACTTGGCTTAATTTGTAAGGAGCTTGCAGGGTTGAGCAACGAGAACAGAGTTGAATGAGACAAGCAGCAAGATTAGAGCAGCGTGCAGACAAATGAAGAGGCCAGTGCATCTGCAGAGAGAGCTCTAACAACGCTTTTTCTCCCATAAACCATGTTTAGAGTTTGCTTTGTTACAGCTCCCAAGGAGTATGTATTACACAGCTACTATAGCTGCCATGAAGTCAAAAGGGATTTTGTTTAGGTTTGTTTTTTTTTTTTAACAAAGACACCTTGGTTGCAAAAGAAAGAGGATGATGATGCATAAAACTGATATATTAGGCACATCAAATCCAAGGATGAAGTATCGTCAGATTTAAAGCTCAAACTTATAACTGGTCAGAAAGATTTCTTGCAGTATCCAACTGTAACATCAGAGATTTCCTCTGAAATCAAGCCTTGCTCACTCACTTTTTCCTTCCAACAAGACAGCTGCTATCAATATTAGGAAACATAGCTTCATAACAGTCTGTCTCATTCACATGAACTTACCTACATGAAAGCAGATGATCTGTGGCAGGGCATTTAGCTCTCAAATGCAATACCCTCAGGGGTTTACCCTAAGGGAATGGATCCCAGATCAATCAGCCTTGCTTACCTTACCCACTAAGATAATGGGATTCTGACTTCATTACTCAAATAAAAGAACAGGAGGAGGGAGGAAGGCAGGGCTGTGGCTTAGGCGTCCCTAAAATTGTTGCCAGTGTTCTTGGTAAGTAAATTGTCTAGATTCATCCAGACAAGATCATCAAGCAAGAGACTGAGTGGGAAAAGGTGTGATGAGGTCAGCGATGCCTTGCCTCTTTCTGCAGAGATCTTGGTGCAGGAGAAGGCTTCACTGAATGCCTTGCTATAACTCAAACTAAATCAGGAGTGTGTGTTGGGTGCAGCCCTATAGTCAACCCCTTCATAGTATTCATGTCCAGTATGACAAAGTGAATCCATCTCAACCGCTTGATATCCTTGTTCTCTACTTAATAAACCAGCCTTTTATTTGAACCCATCTTGCCTGTGTGCTCAGTTCTGAGAGTCAGGATTAAGCAGCTTCCCCAGGGTGATCATGATACCTCTAAGGGCCTAGAAAAACTCATCATTTTAACAGGTCTACCATTACTGTTCTTGTTCTAAACTGTGGCATCAGGCCACTTTCTAGAAGAAAATCCTCCTGGGCATTTATTTTTTGCTTATACTCAATACTTCAAAGTCATCCAAAGTCAGCATCTGCTTCTTCTATAACTGCAGCAGCAAGAAATGGGGGAAGCATTACAATCTTCCACTATACTGCATCTGGATTTAAAATACCATGCACAGTTATTAACAGCCTCCCCTGGAAATTTCCTTCCTTTATTTTGCTCAGGCAAGCAGGTCTTGGAAATTTGAGGTTGAGTAGCCTCAGCAGCATGAAATGGTCAGTGATTTATTAAGACAAGCTGTAGGTGCAGAAATGCTCACCAGGTGGCTAATAAACAGGCTTTGTGAAATAAAACTAAGGTGTGGGGGGGAAATCAGTGGCCTTTTCTTGGGATAGTTTCAAACATTTTAAATATGCACTAGGGAAGGCACACTTTTTTTTTAATATTATTATTTTTTCAAACAGTTTGACTGCTCTTTGAATGTTAAACAGACATACATTTTCCACAGTGAAGAAGAGGGAATATATGAATATAGAAATAGTCTCCCTTCTGTGTGGAACAGTGTTTAAGTCTCATAGTGAAATGGTCTTTCATAATGAATTACAAGTATAATCCAAAAGCTGAAGAGGGCTTTGATCACACTTCAGTGTGCTTCCCAATCTGTGGTGACACAAGGTAACTGAGGCTGAGGAATGTTGCAGATAAAACACTCGGAGAAGTTGACAGATAAGCCTGCTTTTTTTTTTTTTTTCTCCCTTTGCTGTACTGTGGAACAAGAATATATTCCAGACCATGGAATAGGAATGAAGATAAGAAAAATATACTCTAGGGTGATCAAAATAGATATTTCAACAAAAAGAAAATGGTCTTTTCGAAAAAGTTATGTATCTTGCATATATAAAAAGGTTAGATAGGGTAGCCTTGATATTTTGGCAAGATAAAAGTGGATCCCAACTGTTTAATTTTTGATGGTCAAGAAATTTTGTACAGAATGAAATTTTTTTTCTAGAACAATATAACCTGAAATCTTGCAAACCTTTTATTTGTGGTTTTCATCAGCTTGATGAGAAAAAAGCAGGTTAATTATAGGAATTATAAAAAAATATTTTAAAATGTAACCAAGGGAACATACTGAAAAAAGACAAAAGCACACATTGAAAACTGATGCAAATTTTGATTCCAGAAATTTAACTGATTACATACATTCAGTAAAGGAATAAGAGGATTTGTTTTTACAAGCATCAGTTTCTCCTTTCTTTCACGTTTCATGTTTTGGTAGCACCTTGCACTGCCACGGGATATTAGCTGGTAAACAGGTTGCCAGGGATTAGCTTTTGGTGAGTCATTTGAGAACAGACAGCACCCTCTTTAGTTGGCATCCAGTTTTACAGCCCTCTCTTTGTCCCAGGGCCAGAACCTCTGGCAGAATGTGACCTTGAGGGATCATTTGTATAAATAACAGAAAGAGAGTAGAGCAGGTTTCAGCTGCAGAGCATTTCCATCATCAGCTGTCCTCCCATGTTTTATGTTCTTTGCTAAACATCACTGAGAGAAGATGTAAAGACTGCTCTGTGACCATCTCTATATTATACCTTAAATGAACTACACAGAGGCATTTCCCACACACTGGGACCCAACAGCACTGCAGCATTCCAAAGGAACATATGCAGAAAGCACAGTTTATTACAAAAGGAGAAAGATCTCTTACTGCATTTATGAACAGGTCATTGGATCTGCCAAGCTATGAAACAGGCAAGCTTTCCGAAACAAACACTTGAGATCCATAGTCTTTCTAGGCCACACATACATCAGCCCACTCCAATGTACTTATATTCACTCTTGAGCACAAAAGATCTCGCGTTCCTTTTCCTGCAACTGGGATGAATTCAGTGAATTTCCTCAAATTTCATAATTACTTAATAAGAACAAAAATCTGAGCTCAAAGATAAGCAAAATATTTGACTTATTGTTTAAAGCTTCAGTCCAGAAGCACATGGTTGCAACTACCCAAATTCAGGTTAATATTTAAATGTTTACTGAGGTCAGACTGATCTTAATTAGATTTAAAAAAATTAAAATGCCCTCCTGAATGTTAGCAGGAAGAACTCCTGGTAAGCACGTCTCTTAAACTGGTAGGAGATCTCCACCTTTCTGAGAGGATTTGCAGCTATACTGGGATTAACTAATTTGCTGATCTTTTTGAGAAAAACTCTTGTTTTAAGTAGTGTTAAAACAACAATTTAAATTTTGATCTCAGCTTCTTAATCTTGATGCCATATAAGTCACCATAAAGATATTACTTATGAAAGGTGGCAGATTAACACATTTGCAGTAGAAACCATTCTTCATCAAGGATTTGTGGAAGTAATAGTGAATCTGTGGTACATCCATGCTATAAACTCCAATATAAAGAGTTTATTAATGTGAAATGCCTATGAGTAAAAGAACTGTCTGCATCAGAATTGCCTTCCTTCTTTGCCTCCACCATCAGTTGTCAAAGGACTAACATCTCTCACTGATGTGCCAAGCAGTGACCCGATCTCCCCGTGCCAATTTTAAATAAGGAATATTATCAAGTAACTTGTCTAACTTTTCAAATTTATGATGCATGGTGAAACAGTTCCACCTTCTGCCCCTAACAGCAAAATTTCACAGAAATGGGTTGTCACAGCTGACAAAATTTCTTTTGAGATATGGCCTAATATCTACTGAAGAACCCAAATTACCAGTCCCAGTGGAGACCATAGCATCACCCTGGAGATGCAAGACCATCAGGATAAATAACCAGACAGAAGGACACTCATCTTAATTTTCAGGTAATGCTCTGTCATCTTCTGAAACTTTCTAGTCCTGAGAGACTTAGAGTACTAACCAGATAAACTATAAAATATGGCAAGGAATAATCTACACTGACTTGTGCATCTTTCTCAATCCATAAATAACTTTATCTTTCATTTCTGGCAGCATGACAAAGCAAGGAGGTAATGAGCCATTATGGAAAACCCATCTGTTGCTCATAAGGGGAAAGGTTTTGTGCTGGTAGATTTATAGAGGAAAATTTTCACTTCAAGTCCTGTTATTCTTAATGAGAATTGCACATCTAATTGTCCATGCTGAAAGTGTACCCCATTATGTTCCTGCACTTTCTAGATGGCTATTGTGTGCTCCAGTAACAAGGGAAAGTTTTTATCAGAAGAAACCCTAATGTTAAGGGACAGTGACATTCAGATGGTGGAGGAAAGGAACATAGAACAGGGGAGGTTGGGAGAAGATAAGTACAAATGTATTAATCAAAGTTTCTGATATTACAACAAAACCACTAAAGAAATTGTTTATGCGTGCAAATAGAGCATAGTTCTCTTGGTCTACTCCAAAGTCCATGTGTTTTTCAATCTTCTTGCTAAGTTTCTTGACGTCACCTTCAGATTCAGTGTTAGAATTTTAACCTTGTATTGTTTTACTTGATCACTCCCCCAGCTGCTCCAGAGAGGGTGTTCTAGGCAAAAATATCCTGTCTATGCCTACTCAGCAGGGTTTTCAGGCTTCTCCACATCACTGGAGACTGTCTCTGCATCTTGAATACCCTTGAAAATAAGGAAAGATAAAGCCTGTATCATTCCTTTTGCCTATGATGTGTTTAGCTCATGCACACACCCTGGACCCCATCTAGCAGTTCTGTACCAGATTGGGCATCCCCCGCACCCCACAGCAACTGCAACAGGACAAGAGGCCAGCGGAGAAGAGACTTGGGCCAGAGGTTTCACTTAGATCTTTGGTCTATAAGCATTCTCAACCCTTCTTCCATGACTGTCTGCCAGAACTTGCCAGTGCCACATGACAAGACAGCAAGTGCCCAGACACAGGAGCTTGGCCATGCCAACACCTGAACAAGCAACTCCTGTCCCCAGCTCCAACACTCAGCCTTGAAGCCATAGACACACAAAATGTGTGGTTTCCTCTTACCATTTCTCTGCTATGGGATGTGGGGTCTGAAGAAACAGGCAGTCAAGAAGCCTCACAGAATATTATGAGAGCACCAAGAAACATAGAACAGATGGAAAAAGGGCTTTAGGGAAGCAATAATAACAGGTTCCTTCTAGTCCTAGCAACAAAAAGTTACTGTCACTCAGACAAAATAAATTTGCCCTTCTCATTTACAGAAGATGAGCAGATTCTGCAGCCTAACTGAAACAACAATAAGTTAACAGCAATATCCAGATGTGCAAAAGAATGCAGTTTTAAGAGAATCTTCTCTGGCTGTGGACTCCCAAAAATGTCTCTACTCCAGACTAAGTCTCTGTGTCTACTTTATCTTTCCAAAACATAGCTACAAAGTTAATCCACCACTGAAAGGAAAACAGAACATTTCAACCATTGCCAAAGTTTTCTCCATTCATAAAATAAAACTAATGAGCCACCCCTAGACGTGTTCTGGGTGTGCTTCTGACGGCTTGATGGCCAGTAAAAGTTTTATCCTGCTGCAGCTTCCCAGTGTAGATACAATTGAAATTACTACTGAACTTAACAAAGTAGATCTGAGCAACAAAAGCAACATGACAAATCATACAGTGCACATATTTTGAAGAACTGTTGTTCAACAGCCCTATTGGGAGGCCTCAAGTACTGTACAAACATGCCTTTCCAACATAGTGAGGTTGAGATGACATTCCATATGCTATTCCTGAATCATTCACATCTGGAATACACAAATTATTTTGTGAAGAAGCACAACAGAACCTGCTGAATGATGCTGAAATTGTAGGAGGACTGTAAGCAATCAGAATAAAGTCAAGAATTTGGACAGGTATCTACGTTAGACGTGAAGTACCGTGTGGATCTTTGGTAACCATTAGTAGCAATATAAACTATACTAATTTCCTCAGCAGAAACAGTTAAAGAAGCAAAAGGTCTCTCCAAAAGAATCACTTACTGATTCAGCACTGTGTTTGGGGGGTAATTGCAACATCATTTTTAAATGTCCTCTGTCCAAGCACTAATTCTGACTATTCCTTTGGGAGCTGGTGATCAGTTTAGTATGTCATGCTACAACCAGTTCCTTTTAGGGATTTTAACTGAATAGTGAGCTTCTAGAACTGTCAGAGGAGAAAGACAGTGTTGCTTTAAAGATTCTCTAGTTGAAGGAACATACACCTTGTCAGCTTGTGAACACTAACATGAAACTTCCTAAGACCACATGTGCCAGCTGCAGTTTTGTGAGACAGTTTTGATAGAAATGCTATAAAGGATGAAGAGATGATTGTTTTAGTTTCATGTCTCAGCCTGTGTCTGTGTACACATGCAAGCATGCATAAGCCCTATAGAAACTGGATCTTGTCTCAGATCTTTTGTTGGGATATGGTTTAAAATGAAGATAAGGGCTCAAGGAAGGTCAGGGCAGCATCAAGGGTAACAAAAGAAAAGTTGGACCACCAAAAACCACACATTAAAATTTAACAGAAATAACCTTGCAACACTAAAAGTAGAAAAGAACATAGCACATGTATAATACAATTTTAAAGAATGAAATTCCTTGGGGAAAAAAGGAGAGACAAAAAAGCCCAGGCTGGGCTGTGATGTGGTATATCTCCATGTGAGCAAGTTTCAAATGGCACCATGAGATCTGGCACATTCTTTATATAACATCCTGCAGAGCTACTGTGGGCAGAGAAGGACACCTTTTCCTGAAGGCATAAAACATGCCTTTATCTGCTGCTGTGGAGAAAACAGGATGAGGAAAATGTATGTTTAGGAGACAACCTAGCTGCTGGGTAAGACCATGACTGGAAAGGGCAATCCTTACACTTCAGCTGGCCATGGTACAAAACTCCGTAAAATTTCCCTTTCCTTCCTGAGTCTGTATATCTGTCCAATGTCTCCATCCTGCCTAGCCCCACAAAAGGCAACAGGAAGAAGCATTCTGCCTGGAAAATTCTGTATTTACAGATAGCACATCCATAGCACATTCATTTCCCTACATATTAAGGCTTATGCCACATATAAATTTATGTGCTAGAACACCTATAGGGATCAGCAAATTCTTTTGAGGAAATACAGTTTTAGGAATATAAAAAGACAGATCACTCCATTCAAGAACTGTTTTAAGATTCTTTCTAGTATGAGCCATGATGCCCACAGCAGGACTTGCTGCTGCAGTTTTACCAGTGTAACTGTACCCTTCAAATCAGACAAGACCTTATTTCACCAATAGAAGGCCTAAAATTGTTTTTCTCAGAAGACTTTCTCTCTTGTGCTGCCTGTCTCTGACGAGGTTCAACTGCTCTCTCCCTGGGGACGGTGGCGTGCACAGGGTTGTTTTCTGATCTCTGCAGGCCTTGAAAGCAGCATGATCAAATGGATGGCTGAGGAGACCTGACAGGCACGCAGCTGTGTGCTGCAGCTCCACTGCCCCCTGACTTCCCAACTCATCTGTCTCTCTTGTCTCACAGCATAGAGACAGGACAGAACAGGAGATTAAAGCCATATTACACGTTACTGAATTACACTGGAAAGAAAGCAGATATCAGCAGAGGACAGAGATAATGCACCCAAGTAATAAAGCAGACAACAAATTCTGAGAGTCCCTGTTCTCTAATTGAAATGAAGCCTCCATTTCATTCTCTGCTGGATCTTCTTGGGTATTCTTCTTAAGGTTTTAACAAATTTAAGCTCTTTAAGGCCAAACAGATCAGTTCTCCATAAAAAAAGCAGCAGCAGAACTGACATCATTATCTGTTTTATAAACATTATAAACAACCATCAGAAACACTTTTTTTTCCCTGAAGAGCTCCTTAAGCTAGACCTGAGCTGAAGAAGACTGTAAGCTAATGACATTTCTTCTTGATTTAAACTGACTTATTTAATACCAGACAAAATTTAACTGTACCAAAGTTGTACAAAGCTCTGTACAGCCTGACTTACCCGACAGCAGAGCATCTATAACTGTGGAATGTTCAAACACAGTTTTCCAGGAAAAGTTTTGGGAAGACACTGTAGCTCTTTGGCTGCTTTAGAGGAGGGAACAGATAATCGGACCTCATGAGGAGAATTATTAAGTTTTATTATTAAATTTATATTCAAGAGAGTTTAAAGCCTATGTCTAGGGTTCCAGTGTTGTTCCATGTCATATTCCAGCTTCCATTTCTGAATACTGTCCCTACAGAATTTAAGGCTGCCCTGTACTTTAGACAACAAAACTGTGTAATTGAATGTAAAAAGGAGAAGATGAACAAGTGCCTTGACAACGAATCTTAAGGACTTCCTGAATAATCAGAAGAGTTAACGAGACTAATTCTTTTACTGATATGTTTGAGTGCAGTGTACATGTTCTTGACGGCACAGTTGTATCTGCACAGGCAGCTAAAAGGACACATAGAACCTCAATAGCTACAATGTTCAGGAATTCCTCAGACTGGTTTAGGGTAACAAACAGGGGGGCATCCTAGAGGCTCACATTAAACAGGCAGACTGGAGGTTCCAAAACCCCTCTCTCCATCCTCTGTCATGCCATCAGAAGCAGATTACTAGTTTATTCCATACTTTTATACCTAGAGAAAATACACTCACATTTGGCAGGCCTGCTCCTAAAGTACATATCTCCTTTTATATTCACAGTAAAACCTTAAGCAGGTTCCACTTGTCTCCTTTCAGACCAAAACAAAACCTGACAATTTGTGTATGCCTCCTTTTGAAAATACATAAAGAAATGGCCCTTGATTTTATTTTCATTTTGTAGGTGGCATGGCTATGATCATAAACTGGCAGTATAACACACACAGTGGCAAGAACAATGCAAAAAAACCAAACATTCCTGGTGGAAATCTGTAAAACAATTTATAAATACTTTATCTCATTTAACTAAATGAAAATGAGGCAGAAAATTACATCTTCATATAACAAAATTTGAATTAATCTTTTAAAATCTGTAAAAACAGATTTCAATTAGAAAATACCTCATAACATATTTGATTACCATTTGATAGCATAAAGCTCAGATTCACCAGGCAAGGAACAGATCCATAGAAAAAAAGCACAAAGACACCTGCAGAAGTCTGGTTACAGCCCTGCACAGTCCAGCAAGGGTGGATACAACCCCAGACCTGGCTCCTTTCCTGGTCAGGGGCTCAACTGAGCCTTCTGCAGGCCAGAACCAGGCAGCAGATATTATACTGGTTAATATGTCATACAACAGTATTTACCAGCTTGAAAGAAACTTCTTCATTAGTGCTTTCTGCTTCTGATATCCTAAGATTTTAATTAAGCAGTGTCACAACAGGGTGTGCATTAACAGAGCATTGGCACATGCCTTTGGAGCATTGTGAAGCACTGGACCAGAGACCAATTACCTTCTACCACCCAAGCAGTACAACAGGAGCCCATTAATGCACATCCTGGTGTGGCCTGTTTCAATTAAAGCATATCTGAGAAAGGACAGCCAGTGTTGGACCACTGAGAAAATCAGATGTTTTTAGGCTGGGATCCCACTGATTATTCAAACTTTTACAAATGTACACACTGAAATTCAGTAAACAAATTGCCCAGCTTACTTGTTTCTAACTGCACAGTAAGAAATAGGGCTATTAAGAGAACAGAATGTAATTTCCATCTGAACACAGGGAAGCTGATGAGGAAGCTGTAGTGTCAGCACTTCTGCTCCCTCCAGTCCCCCAAAGGAGGCTCAGTTTCAAGACTCTGGCAAAGACAACATTGAGGAGAAATAGGCTCTACTCACTCCATGACAGGGTTTATCCATGGATACAGTTCATTCAATTATGTAGCACAGTGAAATTCAGTAGGAATCTAACATTCTTTTTGTGTCTTGGTTTGTGGTTTGTTGGGGCTTTTTGCATTTACCACAAAACTAATTTTCCCCTTGCATAAAAATTTAATGCACGGCTTCAGTAAAACACATATACAATGCTTGACAAAATATATTTTAACTAAACATCCCACGCACATCAGGCAAGTCTTCATCACAGTTTTTTGTTTTCCTTTTCTCTCTCTCTACTCCTTTTCCACCTATATATTTATGTCAGACTGTTAAGGGTAAACACGAGCCTGAAATGCTCATATAACCCTAGATAGAACGCCTCACACTTTAATGGCTTTCAGGATCTCTAACACAAGTCACAAATAAATATAAAACACTAAACTGTGGTCAACTGGCAGACTATAATTGCATGTTACAGGAGGAGAGCATAAAGCTGTGGTTTTGATCACTACACTCTAATTCAAGTGCACACCACCAAAGGCCATAACAATACAAGTTGCAGAAAGCAGAAAAATCAGTGGCAAAATTCTTTGGTATGAGTCTCACTCAGCACCCATAGAAATCAACTTGTCCTAATAGGTTAGTATCAAGCAGTTTATGACTACACTGTAAGCATTGCCAAAATATAGGGCAGAATAAATCTGGCAGAAGCATCTGATGTGTAAAGAGCCATATCCTTTCTTCCTACCTGCCAGCCAGGGTAGGCTGAGAGATGATAGACTCGATGATGGAATACCTGACAATTGGAAGCACCAGAAGGAGAACTAGTTAAGCAGCAGAACAGTGTTATTACTAGTAAGCAATTAGGAATGAAGTTAAAGTGATGTTCTGGATGAGATTTTAAAAGAGAACAATTGTGAAGTTCCCTGTAAGAAATGAAGGTGGGTTCACTAGGCAGGACATTGAAACTGTTCAAAACTCCAAGTAATCTTCTCTTAAGGGGGAGCCGGCATTCATAGGAGGATGAGGTAGATGGCACAGAACTGCTTTTCCTTTTTAATTTTCCCATTTTAAAAGGAGTCATCAGCCTGGACATGTAATGCAGTGAAGTCATTCACATCAGCTACCGTCTCCCAAGTCTCTGAGGTGAAGCTCGATACCTCTGCAGCATAGCTAGTAAGTCACATAGGCAGAATTAGAGCCTCTAGAGATTTTAACTGCATGCAGCAGTTGAACTTGCTTCCAAATTTCAGGCTCCACCTGAGCCAAGTTTTAAATGAAAACTAAGCCATATGATGAAGACACATTGCAAAATGATGAGATATTGTCCCTCCTATTTTGTTTTCTTTCCTCAGGGTATAGTCTAATAACTCTAAAAAGCAGATGTCATCTCATGTCAACTACTCTTCTTTCTCTCCTTCTGTAATAATGAAATTTGCCAGTTCTAATTTCAAAAGTGTTATGTCTTTTAATCTTGAGCCACCATTTAAGTATTAGAAGAAAAAGCTTTTCTTCTGCAGTTACCCAGGGAGCTGAATGTTGTGCCTATTCTCTATTTTGTGATAACAAACTCCCAATGCAGACAATATGCTGCCAGGGTGATGGATATGGTGGAAATATTGACAATTAGATACTGAATTCTAAGCAAAATTGCAAACACCAAATGAATTTCAAACACACTTGAGCTGATGTCGCTGTTTCTCCAGCTACCAATTCTTCTGGCCTCTTATCTGTTTTTTATGGAAATTTATTCTGGGATTGACACACAGTCTCCCATTTTTTCACTTTCTGTGAAAGGAAAGATCAATCTTTCAATCCCAATCATAAGGTAGTCAGAGACGATTGGTAAAGAAGCATCTAAGCCTTTAATTAAAAGCAGTAAGACATATTTCTTCTATTTTTTCCTCTACCACATTAAACAGGATGTCTTGCAGCACTTCCAGGATAACTTAAGAATCAACTTTATTCTTTCTTCTCTTTTCCATATCAGATATCTTATGATCTGCAGTTGCTCTTTAGATAAGTATTTTATTGATTATTCAAATCAAGTGTGTATACATATAAAAAGTATTAAGGCAATATATAAATACACTGAATTTATTAATATTAAGGCAATAAATAAATACACATAAATACAGAAAGAGATATAAAGCATGTATAAAATAGATATGTATATCAAATATATGCAATATTAGACATTAAATGTGATCACTAATTCAATTTCTTTTTAAGAAAGAGTCAAAACCAGCTCATCCCAGATATGGCAAATGTATTTTCTAATGAAACACTATAATTCAATTTATTCTAGATTTCCTAGAAGCCCTGAAAACTGGTATCTACTGACAAAACATTAGTGCAAGTTTGCTTGACTAATATATAAATAAAACAAGGTATAGAGCATTAAAAACTGAACCCAGAATAATATATATATGACATAAGTATTTACGTTTTATATTTTTTCTTTTATTTATAATAAATGGTTGTTATGGATAAGATGTATAAGTGCACAATTCTTATAAAAGATTAATAATATCTTACCTGTTACCTACCTTTAAAGAAACTTTGAGTTAATATTTTACTTTCACAATAGGTTTCTATTCAGAATTGATCAAGTTGTTAGGATTTGGATTGCAGTAAACATATCTGATTCAGTCCTTCATGTGCTTCTTGCCATGAAGACTCAGTTGAACATTTATGGATAACTACTTCATTCATAGTGTCCTTCTGTCTGCTTTCTTCAAAGCTTTATATGACTGAAAGTTGTTACCACAGGGATAGCAATGAAATATCCCCCAAAATAGAGCTAAGGGCACTTTTCATAAGCATTTGTGTGCGTGTATGTGTGCATATATATATGTATTTTTAAAAGATATTAAAATTTGCATTGTTCTATTGGGTTTAAAATACTACATTATTTTAGATATGGCTAGACTCTTGATGTGATTCCATTTATGACAGTGCCTAAACCTTCCAAAATGAGACAAGAGAAGTAAGGCATAAATTAATCTCCTAAATGGCCCTTTCGAAAATGGCCTAGGTTAACCCCTTAAATTTCTCTTAACAAAAGTCAATTGCTAACAGACAAAATGAATAGCTGTTAATCTTTGTTGCCAATAATCTTTTCTCAAGACTATGCAAGATAAAAGTTGTATTAGTTCTTCGTGGTTGAAAGACTACCTGATAGAAGTTAATATCACTTAAAGTGATATAACAGCCTTCCCTGACAGAAAGGGGGCATAAGGACATTATTGGTATAAGGGTATTACTTTACCAGACCTACAGAAGAAAATTATTCTTCCCTAAGACATGTATTTTCTCAGTGGATAATAATTTATTTTTTGCATTAAGACAGCAATTTATTGCTGCACTGCAACTGGACAAAATTGAAGTTTGTGACAAATATGAAAATTTTTTTAAAGTCAAATATTGCCTAGTGTAATAGTTTAAATATAAGGAAAAGCAGAGCTCCTCTATTATTTTCCATGTATTGTGTTGACAACATTGTTACAACTCATTAAAGATTTGTAGGTTTCATGATTTTATTTTGTCCTGACACTTCACTGATTATTTGCACATCCTGCTAAAAAAGCAGGGAGCGCTAGATTTCCATGTGTGTTTTTAAGCAGCAGCTCATGAGGCTGATCACTAGTTGGATGGATTTATGTTTTAATTTTATGGATGATATCACACAATTATCTCCAGATGGAATAATCGGGATGAAGCATTGCCAAAGAACATTAGACACTAAAGAAGTCAGCCAATGCAATCCATTCAGTACTGTAATTATTTTTGGTTTGGCTTCAGATATTTCTACAGAGGCACAAACTCATACTGGTAGGGCCTTATTCAGTATCTGCAGGAGTCAATGGAAAGACTTCCATAGATGAGAGAAGGGTCTGGCTCAACAACCCTGCATCCTCTCCACACATTCTCCTGTTGTACATCTCCGAGATTCCTTCACTGGATTTCCTTTCTCTTGCCTTCCTCTCTTCTGGAGTCAGCCCTTGCCTTCCCACCATTGTGTCCACCAGTTGTTTTCTTTCTCCCTTCCCAGAAATCTGCAGCTGATATCCAGACTCATTGTTTTTGGTTTATTAAACAAAGATAAATGAAATCAAAACTTGTTCAGCCTGGGTAAACCAGAAAAGTTTTAATTCCTATAGCAATCTATATAATTCTTATTTGTATGTATTTATCGGATGAGCAAGATTTATGACTGTGTTTCTTTGTGTTGAAAACCAAATATTTTTTTCCTAAATTAAATCCAACTATCTAAGAGATAGAGAAGTTTCTCTTTTTTGTTTTCTGCCTGCAAAAACAAATAGACACTGTCTTGCTTAACAGGTCCCATTTTACCCAGCATCCAACATTTCAATGCATACACTTAATTTTCTAGGAGTGAATTTTCAAAAGGATCTGCCCCAGCTAGTAGCACAGATCCTACTAAAAACATTAAAACTATATTTATAAATTTAAATAAAACCAGAAAACTGATTCTGAAATATAAGTGTAGACTTAAGATTGCGACTATTTTGGCTATACTTCCTACTGCAGAACCCAAACAAGTACCACAGGGGAGCACATAGGTTGCCCTTAGGACACATCTGCATTGGTAAATGCACTGCCAGAGAGTTCATCAGCTACCTCAGGAGCTGGGAGCAGTGTCATGACACCAGTGCAGTCTGCTGAAAGATAATTACTGTGGATTCAGAGCTGTACCAGTGTTTTTATAATGCTTTCAGGACACATGCCTTTCATCATAGATTCTTTCTATAGACCCACACAGAAGGAAATCATATTTTTACAAATAAGTCTGATCTGCCCACAGACCTGAATGAGTTACTCTGTCTTCATGATACACTCATGCTACCTTAAGTATGTTTGTTTATTGTCACATATTTGTGTCTAGCTGAATGAGGCATGACAATCTAGGCAGTGTTATAATGTCTAGAGTTCTACTTGCTTATGTTCTGAGTCAATGAATGAAGCTTTCAGGCTTCAGGGCTCTGAGTCAAACTTTGAGTTACACAGCTTTCTGCTAGCTATTGGATCAGCTGCATAGGTTGTGACTGACATTTGATATTAGTTGAACAGCATGTTCTTTTTCTTTCTATAAATATCAACATATAAAGGTTTTAGGGTAGGGTATCATGTCAGATTATTTTAACTAGTTCCTGAAAATGCAAAGGGGAATATTATTTGATGGGTTTGTGTCACATCTGGTAATCTTTTAGCATCATTTTATTAACCTTCACTATAAACTTTTCCCTTAACTTCTTCTGATATATTTGTAGAATATCACTGACTTAAATATAGTAAGGAAGTAAGGGAAAAACAGACAAAAATTGCCCTCTCTCTTTGCACTTGTTCAAAAAAAATCGGATAGCTGTAACAACCATTTCTTTACACATTCCTAAGGCTTGGTCAGCAGCCATACAAAAGAAGGGTTGCTTGCCTCTCATTTCAAAGAAAAGAAACAGATATTTAATTTTTTAGCCTTAACCTAAGAATCCAGGATATGTTTACAGTTTATGAGCTACTCCACAAAAAGTACCCCTCTGTATGGTCTGTGGTGGCTTATCCTTTAACAGAACAGAAGAAAAACTATTTCAGTGGGAAGAACCTCTACAGCAGCTGTCACAGATCAGTTGATGCTGTGTGAATTCCCTGAGCTCACACCAAAAAAGCAAGAGGCAATGCAGCCACTTGGTAATTCCTTCTACTTCATCCTACAACTCAGATAATTTCTTACTTCCTGTAAGTAACTTGGCAGGATAAATCCCATTTAAACAGCTACCATGTCCCATTGCTGTGCATGCACAAAGCATAAGAAAAGTGAACAAAGCTGGGATCTGAAGCACAGAGATGCTATAGGCTAACCTGCAACACCTTTCACCAGAAACTTAATGGCGAGTTCAAAAGGTTCTTGCTGAATAAGGTGCTAGCTCTAGCCTCAAAACAAGGAGGCATGCTGACAAGATGACAAGTGAATTTATTAGACTGGCATTGAACCTGAGCAAATAAATCTTCTTGGAACCTCCTGAGTTGTATAGAGACGTTCAGGTGGTACTCAATAAGCCTGGCTGGCTTCAAACTGCCTCTGTGCAGTCCCATTCCTTATGGGAAATAGGGACACAGCACTGAAGTCTTCCTGATGACTCCACAAAATGAGACTGGGTCTTCAGGGCTATTAGTTTGTGTTCTGGGATGCAATGTGGCTAAACTGCTCACAGACCCAAGCTGGCTGGGAAGGCAGCACAGCTGTCTCTTTCTGGCTTTGGGCCTAAACTATTAAGTGTGGGCAGCCCAATGCTGGCTGGGTAAGGAGAGAGCTCAAGCACTTCTGCTTCCATGGTATGATTTACCTCAAACTGGTTAAAGCATCCACAGATAACTGAGTGTTGATTACAAATAAGTTCAGAATCACACAGAAAGCATGTGGCAGAGCCCAGGGCTCATTTAGATCTACACCTCCTGCATCTCAATCTTGTGCCTAGGAATTAGCAAGCAAGACTGTTTCCCCTTACCAAAAATGGGTATGTTTTCAGTCACGTGCCAGTAATTAAAATGCAGCTTCTGTTAGTGCATGGCAAAATCACAAACAGAAGAAAGCAGATACAGCAGTGCATACATAGGTTGTTAAACAAAAAGAACAATGGAAAAATAATTTAAATGAAGGAAATAAAAAGAGCCAAGTGAAAATTCCTTATACCTGATAAATGAGGCACAGTCACTCTGATCACAGGTGAACTGTGGCAAGCTGCTTATGTGAAAACTACAAATCATTTCTTGCCAAGGGCCCTGTAGCCCCTACACAGCACCAAGACAAAATTACCAGTCAGTGGTTTTTATTCCAGTCTCTGGGTTCAGACTGACCAGTGTGATTACTGACCATACCATAATCTATCAGATTTTGCAGCTTTAAGCTGAAGTTGGGTGTTGCATGAGCACATCATGAGGATGCTAGAGGGGTAAATTCTGCTGGCATTTTGTAGACAAATCACAAGAGAAAACACCACCAAACACATGGCAGCCTTATCCGCTCATCTTTCTTGGGAAGCCCGTCGAGTTTGCTCTTTCACAGAGCTGTACCCACATGGTGGCTTAGAGAGCCAAGCTGAGTGACCCAAAACAGAGCTGGGTTGGGGAGGAGTGCAGGGTGGGCACTAATACTGACAATCCAGAATGCAGTGCATGAGTGTTGTCTGGTCTCCTTTTCTTGAAGGGTGTACATTTACCTTGATGTTTACAAACTCAAATGTTTTCAAAAAAGATACAATTTAGAAGGTATCTGTGTATCTCAGGAGCAATAATGGACAGAACATGTGGATATTGGCACTACTCAGTACATATTTCTGAGACATGAAAATAAAATAACCTTCAATTGAAAAGCTCGCTAAAGTTGATTTCATTTCCATTCTAGCAGTGTGCTTAGTGCTAACAGAACTGTCCTAAGAAGAGGTGATAAATATCTCTTTGTCCCTGTCCCCTCCCAATTACTAAAAGAAAACACATTTGATGGTGAGGAAAATCACCTGAGAGAAAAAAAACAAAACAGAACTTTTCAGAAAAAAGGAAATGCATCCACCATTGTATTGTGACAGATCTCCTTGTATTGGTTTGACAAACACATTGAGTTTGTACAATATAATAACTGAAAATGAGAGAAGGCACCTTTGCCTCCCTCTAATTTTTGTCAAAGATTGTGCAATGAGTTTGAAAAATTCCATTACTGGTTTGCGACTTTATTATCTGCAATAAAAAGAAACTCTGCTAATAAAAATAACAAAGGCAAAAGAAATGGAAAAGCATTCTGCATGGATGGCAGGATAGAAATCCAAACTCAGCACCAATTTACAGCATCCCTCCTAACCTCTCAGTGAAGATCAGTGGCATTCTCCTCTGCATTCACAGACTCCTGTTTCAGAGGAACACAGGAGAAAGAATGCAGAGGTAGAAGAAATAAGATTACAGTAAACTCAGCTAAGCCCCCTTTGATTCCCAAACAAAGGTAGAAAAAGCTACACTGATGCAGCCTAAAAAAATTTTATCTCCATCTTGCACTGCATTTGAGGGAGCATATTCTTGAGCATTAATGAAATACTAAAACCAGCAGCAGAAACAGCTCTGGCAAAAAGTTATGGTAGAAATGTTGAGTATTTGGGAGGTGGCAAAGGCTGTTGGTAATGGCTGAAACTGTTTCATGACCAATATTTTGGTCCATTATCCAAAGCAACATGCCACTTGCCCTACTCTACAGGGTGCCACAGTAAACAAAAGCTTGTGGATTATGCTAGTTCATAATAGCAGTATGAATTTTTTGTCTTCTAGCACCTCCTCTGAAGACAATCCTAATCGTGGCAAGCGGTCACAAAAATAGCAAATGCTTGTTCTTGAGATTTTAGAATTAACTTTATTTTAGAAGTACGCTCTTAAATTACACATAACTATTTAGAGGCCCTAAGACTGTCCAGTTGAAATATGTCCTGTCACCTAAATTTCCTTCTATGCTACAGTAACTGCCTTGTGGATGGAATGGGAAGTGAGGGTTAAAAACCCACTAGACACAATATATCTTGATTTTGATATAGAATTTCCATCAGCAGTCTATGAAATGAAGTAATGACTCCATTACAATACAGTGGGTGAAAAACCAATTCCTTTGGCTTCCAAATAGGTTTTAAAGGGATGTACTATTGGCCTGATTCCACTCAATGCT
The DNA here is from genome assembly GCA_013397245.1 of Thryothorus ludovicianus. Classification (NCBI taxonomy): domain Eukaryota; kingdom Metazoa; phylum Chordata; class Aves; order Passeriformes; family Certhiidae; genus Thryothorus; species Thryothorus ludovicianus. The sequence goes on along the minus strand of VZTB01008920.1, from coordinate 196,040 downwards.
TTCTTAATGACCAGGATGAGAGAATATGTTTATATATTCAATAATGATAATAACTAGGACTGCAAAGGGCAGGGTTCATCACAGTTTTGAAAACTGAATATGGTTGAAATAACAAAAGTAAGAAATCTCAAAACAAATGTAAAGTACCACAAGCTGGAAGGACAGATCACATAAAAGATGTAGGATAGAATATGTAAGCTGTTATACAGCAAAAGAGAAGCTGGGGAATTGAAGTGAGTAATAAATAAATGCTGAGGCCAGAACATGGCATCACTTTTACTCTGTGTACTGTATTTAGTGGTGGTGAAATTTATCTGGTGTACCTTTCAATTTGGGACATGAAAAATTGAAGCACGGAAGAAAATATCAGCAAGAATGGTGTGAGGACCAATATCCTAATCAATGAAGAAAAGCAGATTGATTTGATGAAATAGTCTTCTTTGAAAAGAAGAGAATAAGTAAAAGTAGAGTTGAAGACACACATTGCTACACTTTTCTAGTATATGTAAGGGAGGAAAATCAAAAGCTGCTTTGGGAAGCCTAAGAAAAATTCTGAGCCTCTGAGTGCAATTAAGAATCGTAACATATGAACTAGAAAAAAAAAAGGAATCATTTAGAAATATTTTCCTTTCCATCAGAATTTTCTTTTAGATAGTTCCAATGGGGGGCTGCTAGCATATTAGACCTCCATCACAGTAGGGGAAATTCTCATCCACAGTCTCTGAAGTCCCTCTTGCCCATATACTCTTAAAATTACACCAAAATTAATTTGTACAATGACAAAGAAGTGCTCTTATATAAATACGCTCAGAGCTGAACAGCCCCACAGTGACTCTCTTCTGTGCCTTTTACATGCCTGTTCTTGGACTCCACAGGAGTTTAAGCACATAAACACTTCTGTGCTTCAAATGATATGTTTACCAGAAACTGGGAATCTTGATCTAACTATAGTGTTTACAAAAATTGTGTTTCTGGTCTGCATTTCTGTTTTCCTTCTGGTAACAGGACATAAGGTACAGGATTACACTTTTGGCAGGTGGTGGGATTTCAGTGCACTAACAAGTGTTTTGATCCTCCAGAGTAAACGTCAGCAAAGATCAAAAACTGGTTTAATAAAACATTGTTTAAGGTAGTAATGTCTAGTGTATAAAGAAAAAAAAAAAAAGGGTAGTGGAAGTCATTCAAAGGAAACTCCAACATGTTAGAGTTGCTCCTAAAAAACCCTGATACTTACATACCCATATGTCATGAGGCCCATGAGCAAACCTGTCAGGACCACCCAAGCGTGATTGGTCAATTCATTACTTGCTCTAATTCTAGGAAATCACCCATTGAATACTGAAATGAAAAGTAGCCAAAAGGAGACATGAAAATGGTATTTGTGATATCTCAAACTTCATGGACATTAAGCAATTCCTTGGTGTGTAGTATGAACTGCTTACTACAAATATGATCGCCTAGGAAATAATCTTCAACATGTTACTTTTGTAAAGCTCAGTTACAGATCCTCCCTTTTTCACCAAAGCCTAAACTAAATTTGTAAAATCTGCACTGACTTTCTCTCTGTCACCCTGTAATGAATAGCAGTCTTTTGACAAGTCAGTTGAAGGAATGAAGAGTATCTTCTTCCTATGGCCCTAAAAGTTTTGCTGATTATAGAAGGCAAAGGCAGGGGAAGTTTTATAGCATAGGGTTTTAAATTAATTTACTTCCCCTCCTTAAATTAAATAATTTCATCATTAATTCCAGTTTCAATATTATAATAATTTATGGGGCCCAAAGTAGATAAATACTTAAAAATAAAAAAAGCCCTAAGAATTAAAGATCTTGAAAGATCTTGCAGAACAATAAACTATTGTCAACTGCTGTGTGGCAAGACCTGTGGCAGCTGTCTGTAGTAAGGAGAATATATTTCATCTAAGAAATTAACCTCTCCTTAAAGGTAAGCTTTACTCTCAGTGGAAATAGAGGCAAAAACTGAAAAAATAATCACCACAGCTATAATTTTACACCTGTTGGGAACACAAAGTCTGTGTAGCTCTGCCCTGGCACTGCCCCCATTCCTGTAGCAGTATAAAATATACAGCCCTCTACTCTAGTTCACCCTGACAACACACACAGAATAGGAAACGCTTACAAGGGTAATTTAGTTTATCTGGCCTGGGTAAGGCTCTCCTGACAATCCTGGATGCTGTGCCATGTCTTAGAATAAATGAGAAGCATGCCTTTTTTTTTTTAATTGAAACTGATTTCAACGCACAGACTTCCATTACTACATTCCCCTGAGATTCTGCTGAATCCAGGTGATGACAGTATTGCCAGTATCAAAGTTTATTTCTCTGCAATCATGCCTAACATTGCCCTGCTGGGAAAGAGCCCCTAAAAGGGCTTGAAAAAAGAGCTGGTCTGGATAAAGAAAGCAAGCAGGCTTCAAAATCTGAATTCTGACTGCCTACTGCCAGCTAGTCTGAAACACTGCCCAATTGTCCAGGCTAGCCTGCAATCATGTGAGAATACAAAGCTACACTTGTAATCTAGACAAGCAAATTGGCTGCTGTTTCCTGCACAATGATACGGATTTCACTGGAACACTCTCCACTGCAAACACAACTGAGGTAGAATCCCTTAACAGTATTAACCAACAGCCTGGATTTTGTCCTTTCTCCTTTAAATGGACAAATACCAAAAGCCTAAACTGAAAGTGAAGACATTTAAAATTGGATACATGCCTATTAATATTCTAAGTACATCTGTTTGAACCTCATTTTAAAAGGGTGACCAATAATTAGGTCTTCTCTCTGCAGAACATGGTAGTCCCTGCTTTGGTCACCTACTTAAAATGCTAGCCAAGTTTCTCCTCACCATATGCTCTGAAATAGGTCTTCCTTCAACCTAGACAAATACAACCTTGCCCTACACTAAGCTATTTCAAGATCATTTCTTATCCTGCCTTCCTGTTCATCACATGGTCCATATATTTTTTAATTCCTTCCTTGATTTTCTTACTCTATTGAATCTAATCCAAGCTGCTTCTCTTCACTTTTCACATGGACCACAGCCCAGCTTCAAGGAAAACCTGACTTTTACCTCACCAAACATTATCTGCCCTCCTTGCCCTAATTTGCATTTGCAACTGGTTATCTGAGATGCAACACTAAATAAATTGGTGCTGAAGTCAGCTTTTAGCATGTGTAAGTATGAAATTTTATTCCATAACAAAAATTCTCAGATACTATAAAGATGTAAATTATAGAAAAGAGCACTAGTCTAACACTAGAAATCCCTAACAGCCTTCTACTCACCACTGGGCTTAATTTTTTTTTGTTACTAAATAAATAAGACTGAGCTTACTACACTCAATAATATACTTAATAATTTTCAACCACTCCAGATCCTCTCACTTAACCTCACTGTTGGTGTGTCTACAGTCATTATCAATGGAGCCCACAAACCTGGCAACAACATTTCCCTGGAGAAGACAGTTTGCCTTTTTATCACAGTTGTGGTCAAAAAACACATGCCCAAAAGCAATATACATGAGTTGTAGATTATACTTCAGACTCAATTTTCATCTTCAGCTTGAAGGACTGCTTCATATTCTCTAACAATTTAAACTTTTGAAGGGTGAGACCTTTTAGCTGAGATTCTTTGTCACTGAGAGGAGTAATGGTATAAAAGTGAATTTCATTTGTTTATTTTTTTTTTTTTTAGGAGTGCCCAGAAAATGTGGGCCCTTTGGATCTCTCTGTCACCCTTTTGTCCATATGTATGTTTATAGACATTTCTATCCCTATATATATATGTAATTGTCTCCAGAATCTTAATCTGGATTGTTGTGAATGTGAGTGGAATGGATCTGACTTGTTTTGCAGAAGTTTTCTGAGAGATGCAAGATTTAGCATGCTGTTATCAACCAAATTAAACTTAATAGATCTAAAGATTCTTCCTTAGATATTTATTTAAAATTTCTGCAGTTGCAGAAATCACAGGCTACTAGTCAATAGAAAACTTAATATTTAGTCTAAATCATTCCCACAAAATGCTTCTTTAACCTGTACTCAGAAACAAACTTTCCTTAGCCTGACTGGGCACCCACCAGCTGTTAAAGTCAGCATCCTCCTCACCTGGAAAAGAAATCTCACAGTAGTCTAGCCCCACTAATTCTTGTCTCATCTATCACTGACAAGGAAAGGAAAGAAGACTCCTTCCTTCTTTCACTCTTTTATATTTTTGAAGGCTGCTACATTGGGTCCTCCCACTCCTCTGATGGAAAACCTTCCTAGATCATAATTCCCAGGTGTCCAATGGCTTTCTCTAGACTGATGACTTCTCCACATCCCTTTGCAACATGCGTTTGCCTCTGCAAACAGTAGCTGCTGTGGGGAACTTGACAAGCATTCACCTAAGCCTGACAAGCATTTAGATCCCTATTTGTCTTGTTTTGAAGTTTTTGGGACTCCTCACATCGCCTTCAACAGGGGCAATGTCAGATCCCATTCACAGCAGCTCATGCATTCAGCTTGATTACAACAGGTATTCTGAAAGATATGAGAAAGCCAAGGTTCTCTGCCAAAAAAGGATCACACACATTCTGTAATTCCCTTGAGAGCTGAGATAACCCACGAGAACAAAGCAGTAATCTTGGCTCAGATGCACACTAGCTTTGCTCTTTCTGTTACACTTCAATGTTCCTTTTCTTTCTGAGCAGTGTTTCACAACTGCTGTTGCCCCTCTATCAGTGAGGCTCAGACAAGTCATCAACTCACAGATCAAACTTGCTTGGAGATCTGAACTTAGTCCAGTAGTATATAGGAGTTCTTTAGTTGGTCAAAAACCAAGTTTACACAATCCATGAAGTAAAAAAATTTACTTATTATAATTTTAGCCTACTGATAGGGCTTAACATCTATCAGTATGGTATATATAAGGTTGAAAATGAGAAATAAGAAAAATCTAAGTCAATCCANTGACAATGCACAAAAATGGATCTCATCCCTTTACCTGTATAAAGGGGAATTTAAAAAAAGAAAAAAAAAAACAAACCATGAAATCCTAAATCAAACTGAATAAAAAAATAATTTGATAATGACCATGAATGAACACTGAATTGAAACAATTTTAAGACACCATTTGATGAGTTCCATGAATGAATGATCTTAGATTAACATCCTCATGGCTTTATCCAAATCGGTAGGGGAAGAATTTAATGGAAATAGAAAACAGCAAATAACTGCAGTAATCAATGAAGCCAACAGAGTCTAAAGAGGGTCTCCTCTTAGCTTGAAAGGTGTTTATAGACACTTTACCAGTTCATTTATTATGTACTTTCTCTATGTATTTTTATACCTTAATGTTGTTTTTCACCTGCAGAATTCATCACATACTGCATGCTGCAAAATGAATTATCCATACTTTACCTTAGACAGGAAAATTATCTTATTTCAGCTGGAGTGACAGATCAAAATAGGTGAAAAGTCTTTAAATTACTTGGAAAAATAGTTCTGACTTCATTGGTCAAGACCCATCAACTATGCAGCCTCTTTTGAACCACTTATATCCAGTCTTTTGCTACATGAGACAGGAAAATTTGTTAGAAACTGATTCGAGCCAATAGTGAGTGAAGTCCAGGATCAAACTCAAACTTATCTTAATGATTCAGGCAGAAGGTGCTGCAGTCCTGAATATGGTTTAAGAACACAATTGGCCAAAATTATTTTCTGCAGAAGTCAACAGAAATACCAGGTAGATATAATTTAAATAAAAAGGATGGGTTACAAGCCTACAGAATACCTAAACCACTCCTCCTCTGAAGCGGAAGGTGCTGGCAAGAAACTCATTCCCCAAATCAGGCAGCATGACCAGGATAAGATTAGGATGGACAGAAAGGAACAGACGTATCAGGTTTTCCCATTGGCTTTGAATGAAGAAGAATTCTGACAATCCTCAAGACAGAAACTGCTGCCCAGACATGTTTTCCAGGAATTTAGTGTTAGAAACTTTAGTGGGAATATATGCTGCCTAAAAAGGGGCACAATGCTGTAGCAATAGACATTTGAAATTCCTTCATAATTAGATCAAGGGAGGTCTCCACAGTACAGAAAAAATAGTTTTAGTAGGATCAGTACAAGAGGGCAGGTTGGGGGAATTATTAACATATTTGGATAAAATTCAGCACACACTTAAAGGAAAGAATGCTGCAGTGATCCCTTTTGACAAACACAAACCAAATCCATTATTATTTCTTCAGACATCATATGCAATAGAGTGTAGTGCCACTACCTCCCTTCTAATGCATGTATTCATATAAAGACATTGCTTTAAAAGATAAGAGAACGAGGGTCAACTTCCACCCATACCAGCTTGGGGCAGACCCTCACTGAGAGGCCTCTTCTGACTGAACTGTGCCAAAATGAATACCTTTAAATCTTCCAAAATGCACAGCTTTCAGTACTACCAGCTAAGAACTTAAACTTCAGTGTGTGTTCAGATGTGCTGAAACAATGGCTCCCATCTCCCTCTAAAATAGGAGGGGGCCATCACAAGCCGTCTATAACACATCCACTGTTTTTGTGTCTGCCCTAATGAAGATGTGACAGGTGATTCAGCCCTTAGAAAAGATGCCCACCCTCTCTGAACAGTATTTTTGCTGTGTGGCAGCACAACTCCTTGCTCCTAGTAACACAAGCATCAGAAGGAATGATGATCAAACTTCCAGTTCAGAAGGCTATATGAGGCTGCCTGTGATATACTTGCTTTTGCACTTAAGACTGATTTTCCATCATATTTTCTTAAAATCTATTCCAGCAAGGTTTCAGCTAGCCACTCTCCACTCTTCATTGCTATTCTACCTTCTGAAATATTTCAGGAAAGAAGGGACCTTTCTGCTTCAAAATATCTATGGAATTTAGGTCAGAATAGCATAATACAACAAATGTCATTAAATTACAGAAGGCTTGCTTTCTCCACCTAGTGGCAAAAATACAAAGCTAATATCCCATACAATACTAGCTCTCTAAGGAAAAAAGGCAAAATAAAAATAAAATAAGAATACAAAAGATAAAAGATATATCCTCCGATTCACTAATACTTAGTGCCTTGTTTTTTCAGACAAAACTGACAGATTTTTCCTCTTCCCTCATCCACAATAAAAGCAATTTTACCTTTTCAGGCAAATCAGAGTCCATGGATTTTGCCCTCAATGAAAGATGTGAGAATGTTAGAATGTTCACAGATGTTCAAATCTCCTGCTTTTTTCATGGAAGAGGCATAGTGCAAGCAGAGAAGACCACTATTGTGACACTGAGATCTGCCCAGATGCTGAGCAACATGACAGGAAGAAATGCAAAGGAACTACTTTTCTTATATTTGTGCTTCCAAGCTCACTGTGGGCAAGTTTTCCTGACTGCCACAAACAGAGCAGCAAAAAAGAGAAAAAAACAGGTTTTTTTCTCTGATTACTTTAAAGTAAGATCTCACTCAAGCCTGGATCTCACCTCAAGCTAGACTTGTACATGCAGTGTAGTTTCCAAGGGTTTTCTTTACAATCAAGGGAGAGAAGTAGGTGCCTCCTCAGTCTTCTGCCCTTTCTCATAGCTTAGCTCAGTTGGAGCTGCTGCAACATTCATCTCTTTAGAAAAGTCACAGGAAAACTAGGTCAGAATCAAACCACTTCTAGGAGAGTAGATTGGTACCCGGCATAGTAGGACTGGAATTTTAAAATGTTACATGCTTTACTTTTCAACCTGAAGAGGCACTGGCCTCTCTGAGTGATTAAGGCACTTCTTGTTTTCTAAGTGAACGAGCACTTCTTGTTTTCAAGATCAAAAGTCTTTTGAAAGCATATTTTTGACCATCTCAAAATAGGATGGGAACAGAAGAAAGTTTTCCATTCATATTTACCTACCCCATCAGCTAATCACGTAAGCTAACTGGATCTAATTTTCACAAAATTATGAAGCAAGAAATGAAGGAAATGCTGAGGTAAGTTTTACCACTTTCTAAAGGCCCAGTTCTGTGAATTCTGAGCTATTGCAGAAATAATCTGGCACAGCAGCCACCACTGCTTATTGACATGCACAGATGAGTTTGGAGATGACAAATCCCTTGCCCACTGTGTCATAAGAGGCATGGTTCAGAAAAAAAAATCTCAATTATATTTCTGGTAATGAGAAATAACAGAAAAAACTTCCTTTGTTCTTGATGTCAAATACATCCAGGCCCATTCAAAAGTATATGTTTGCACATATTCTATAAATCTTAGGAATTCAATGTACTTGTACCTATAAAGAAGGGAACCAAGAGTCAAATTCTCCAAGCAGAATGAACTTTGTAAAAGAATTGTAATTACTAAACCCCTGGTTTTGGTTGTGGAGAACACACAGGGTTAGTTTGAGTTAAATGGTATCTTTTGTTTGCCCTATCATTTAAGCATATGTTTAAGAGCTTTCCTGATTCACATTGATTTAAACCTGTATTTAAGTGTTTTTGCAGATCTTCTTACATTAATGACAGTCATAAACAGGACCTAAGAGAACCAATTTGATTTCAAGATTTTCAATATTGAAGGAAAATTACAGAAGACAATGTGCAAAAAATCCTTAACCTACAAAAACTACAACAAGCCCCCAAAACCCCAACACATGGGGAAAAGCAGGACTTCTAATGCTATAGGAAGTGGTGGGGAAAAGGATTTTTGTATTTGTTTGGGGATTGTTGTAACATTTACACTGAGAATATTGAATTTATAGATCACTATCTTCATCAGCATGAAAAGCAGGACTATATCATACTTAGGAAAAGATTATCACATATGTTATCTAAGATTAATCTGAAATAGTTGCTTAATAACCCTAAATGTCCTTTCAGAATTACAATACCAGGTTTCTCAGAGGAAGGCACTTTCTGCACAATACATTGTAAGAAGAAATATTACTGACCTACTTTCACTCTTCAAGCTGTGAAAAGTAGTGAACAGATACTTGAATAGCTATGAAACATTGTAAGTTTAAAGTTTAAACAAACAGTTTAGCCCCTAACTTGAAATTAATAAATTTTTATCTTTCTAATTAGCAATGGTAGTTCACAATGTTCATCACTATAGTAGTGTATGATATAGAACACATTAGTAATATGATTTTTACTCTCAGAGATAACATCTTCAAAAACAACTTCTTCAATCTACCTCTGATAGGTTGAAAAAAGCCAATGGCTTCTATATCTTTCACTCTCCATCTCAGAACAAGCTTATTACTTAGAGATAACTACTGCATGATTCATTCACCATTTTAAAATTTATTTTAGTATATTTTTCTGTGCCAAACTGAAGGGAGAACAGAATATTCTGCATGTTTTCACAAATCAGTAGAGGGTCAAAACACCCTCTTCAGCCAAAATAGGTTATGTTATTATTTCAGCACTGCATCACTGACAGTATTTTTCTACAGTGTGGCAAGATTTCTGTAACACACTAACATGATAAAATTGCTAGTCACACTGCTTTTCTTTCCACAATCTATCTTAGCATCTTCTTTTTCAGTGAAGGATAACAACAACCCAATGATGTATAATAGCTGGCATTGCTGAATCTCCTTTTCTATGTTATGAAGACCCATGGTGAAAATCTTGAAGCAGCTCCTTTGTTAAATCCCTTACTAGCAGTCTCCAGTTTAAATTCCCTCTATCTGACCAAAGGGATAGAGACACAAATCAATAGTACTGAGAGACAGAATATGATGACTCTTTCAAGAAATTCATAGCCTTTCAGGAAGAATTTGCAATTGCATTTCCAACAGAGTCTAGAAATACCTGTGCACTGTGAGCTTTGTGAACTGTTTTAATGGCGTCATCTGAGCACAAAATGGGTTCTTTGCCCTATCACTCAGAAAACTTGCACTTTGGATGAAATATACTTTATTAAATGTTAAACTACTTCTGCCCCCAGAAAAAGACATCCCAAATATAAGCAAGGACATCCACATTTTCAGCTAAGAAATTACCCAAATATTTGGAATCTGATACAGGTTGACAGAAGTCCCACAGACAGACTACAAGAAGAGAGCTGTTTGCATTTCCCACTCAGACACAGGCTATTTTTAGATGATATTGGTTCACCAGCCTAGCAAGATTTACTGCTATCCTAAAGGTGAGATGGAAGGGCAGTACTGCTCTTCACTGGCTCATAAAAATGATTGTTGCTGTTGCAGGCATGAAAGGATTTTACCTTTGTTTTTTGAAGATGTTATTAATATTCTCTGAATTAATTAAGGAGGAAAAGGTGGTTTTTTTCCTTTTGCTTTTATGCAAGAATTGTTTCATATTGCATAGATATACAAGTTATATATTACAGCCAGTAGTCAAAGGCAATCATGCATTTGTATACCAGATTTTCACTAGGAAAGACAATATGTTGGTGGCATAAATGACAACTATTTGCACCACTTGGTCTTCAGACCTGGCAAAGGTCATTAATAGTCAGTATGTACCAGAAGACTTCTTTCCTGTGCTCTTCTACAGTGCTCGGGGGACTGAAATAATGAAGCTGCCAGTGACATCTCTTTAAAAGGTAATTGCAGGTAAAAATACAAGCAGAAATGAGAAAGAAGTAAAAATATCCTTGGCCACAATTAGTGAATTACTTGGATGGTAGGGAGAAGAAAGGGGAGAAAGTGCTCACCAGCACAAAAATCTGATTCTCACTGGCATTGCTCCTGCCCACTCAGTCCTAAGATATTTCACTCTGCTGAAGCAATTTCACATTTTGGTGATTGAGACTTTCAGAGGCTGATTTCTCATCACCACACACCTTGTATTTCTGGTGCAGTGCAATTTCATTGTACAACATTTTACTTCAACTCTCTGCTTGAACAGACAATTAAATACAGTACCACATTAAGAGCATACTCCACCACTTACTAAAAGGAAATCCAGCAGATGAAACATAGATTTCAAAGCAGAGCTTCTGCAAATAAGGAAGAGTTTATAAAAGTAGGAACTTCAGACAAAAAATTGTTTATACAAACCTGTTTTTTAAACCACATAACCTGTATTTCAGCTCTCTGAATCTCCAAAAGATTCTAATTTAGGCTGGTACTTAGGGGTGAGGCTCCTAAGTTTCAGTTTGGGTATCATCAAACTAAGCCATACTTTCATTTAGTTATGATCGTACAAATCCATTTCAGACTGCCTAACTGTACATATGACTTCAAATTAGACACATTTTTAGCTTCTTAATGCAGTCTAGATAGATGACCTCCACCACACCACATTTTTTTCTAGCAACTGGGTTAGTTTGCATGAGTCATTTTTCACCTGTAGGAACTATTTATCCTTCAGCTCCTGCCTAGCACAATGCCAGTTGTAATTTCCAGATAAATCTCCAGAGACAGACTGACAGTTGAAAGAAAGAGAGAAGCCTGCAGCTATGCAGTGCACAGTACACGACTAGCTCTCATCTACAAACTGCTCCTAAGCATGGCTTAGAGTCATAATAGACACTGATCTGATGGAAGGCCTTGTTGTTTGTTTGTGGGTAGGGATTATTTTTTTTCCTAACCATAAACCCCGCCAAGTTAGTGGGGTGTTGTAATCAACACTGTAACGTGACTTTTTAAATGAGTATCACTCATTTCTCACACTTCAGTCTGACTGATGCTTTTCAGCTTGTTTCAGTGTTCACACTTCACATTTGTACAGCACTGAAGCATTTCTCAAGATTTGCTTTCATGACCCGTGAAACACTTCAAGGTTACTTCAAATCCCATGAGTTCCCTCCTTGTCTCCTTCCTCCCCCAAGCAGACATCTAATACCTAAAGTTCAAGTATGCTCAGGTCCTGCCTAAGTGGCAGCCAAAATATATTGCAGGTGCTCAATAGTCCTGCTCCACAGAAATCCTTTGAGGGAACAAAAGAGCATCTATTCAATAATACGTGCACTCAATGTCCAGGACTTGCTTTTCTATCTTGCACTACAAGCAAAATCTCTGTAACACAAAATTAAAAGGATGTACCAGATTCACGGCAGGTATTCCTTCTCTGGTATATTGAGTTGCTGAAACAAAGGTAGTAGCTTCAAGTTTGAATTTCTAAGATGCAGAGTCCTGCTTCCTCTCTTAACCAGAGAGCAGAGCCACAACTGATGGTTCCTCCCTTAACCAGAGAGACCTGGTTTCCTCATGTCCCATCTTCCTACAATCCTGCTGCAGTATCATTATAAGTGAACACAATATGAGCTCCTTAGCATCACAGTTATACCTTGTCCTCTGCCTTCAGCAGCTTTCTTATATCACTCTGTTGAAAAGATCTCACTTTTTTTTACTAGGAATACACCATGCACTCACATGAGCTGCTTCCTTACCATCTGCTGTAAGTAAACATTTTCAGTTTGTAAAAAACCTAAAACTCAAACCTAACCCAACAACAACATCAATCAACCCTTTCAAAGCAAAAAACCCCTCAAACACAAAATACCAAAGAAAACAAAAAACCAAAATCCACACAACGACTAATCCACCACCCCATACCTCAAGTCACAAGGGTGGGTAAACTGTGTGGTTTGGCATGGGGAGTTTTAACTTCATAGTTTGTTTTAACTATGAAAATTTTTATATTCTCCAATTGTTTTCTGCCCTCGTGTTTAAAACATGTTTTTCCATAAAAGGGCAGAAGGGAAGTTCAAACAGGAAACAGATGAAGCACTGAAAGGCTAGTTAGCCTAGGCAGGCTTGCTTTTTGGCATCCATCAGCCAGGAAGCCAGTCAGGCCACGTTCAGCTGTGACCCAGTTAAGGTATGATAGACTTCCAGATCTGTAAGGCTTGGCGGGGGATAGGTTAGCAGTTGTACAATGAGAGAAAAACAGCACAATGGGGAACGCAAGAAGACATGCAACAGGGAACCCATGGGGAGGTAGGGAAGTGAAGAGGCTGCAATATCTAGATTTGTGGCAATTCAAGATTCATTAACTCAACTGCAACCAATTTATTTTTCTCAGTGTTCCTGTTTGGAATTACAAAAGACAGCTTCATTTATTCTTTCTGCTTTGCTCGTTATTTCTACAGGAAAGACTCCAATAAAAGTAAGTACAACAGAAACCAATTAAGCTTTTCACAATTGCACTCACACAAACCCAACATCCTGCTTCCATCTTCTCCCACACCCTCAGAAACACACAATTGAAGAAGGGCTGAGCAGAGTGCTAAAACTTATTACTTTGCACTGGTCTGTGAAAGTGTGATGTCTGTGTACATGCTTTCAAATTCTGATGCAACACTCTGGTATGGCTGCACACATAAGAAAACAAAAGATGGCTGAAAATTAATTTTAGTGGGAGAGACATTAGATCTTAGTTAAGAGGGCATATTTCTTAATATGTTCATCTTCCTTAATAGCTCTAAAGTAAGCAGGAAATTGTGCTGCATCTATTTTGTATAAAATTCATTTTATATCAAAATTACAGCCCTATAAAAATATTGCAGAACCCTCAGGATTCAAAGGCAGTCATATATCATAATTTCATCTTAGAATGCATACTGACCACGTTTTGTTTCTAGGAAACACATCCTAAAAAAAAAAAAAACCACGATGCAGTACACACATATTAAGTAAGCACAAAGAATTATTTCTCCTCTGACATGGGTGTACAATTTCCACTCACTTCAGGAACTACACAAGGCAGGCCTGGACCTCAGTTTTCAGTGTAAATTCAAATGAAACATTAAAAGTCTACAAGGAGTAAAGCAGAGAGGAAGTAATGTTGCTCTCCTTAAATAAAAAGATAGGCTATAACTTCACTGTATTTGCTTAGTTTTCAGTTCATTCATTAAGAGATACTAAAATATAACCATGCAATGACTAGTTTAGTTAATTATAGGCGAAGAATCTCAGTGGATGATCTGGCATACTTCTGCTATTGTTAATGAAGCAATAATAGTTTGTACCAGCTGCACAGATGCTTTCTGTTATTGTGGAGAAATACCTAGCCTTGCCCTTGTACATTTATGGAGCAAGAAGGAATGTGGAATAAGAAGGCAGAGATACTGAAAGCCTTCTTTGCATCAGGCTTCACTGACAGGACCAGCCCTCAGGAATCTCTGGCCTAGGTCCAGGGAAAACCAGAGGTGGAAGGAAGACTTTCCTGTGGCCCAGGAGGGATAGAGTTAGAGATCACCTTGTCAAACTTGGCACCTGCAGCTCCATGGAGCCTGAAAGGATATGTCTATGAGAGCTGAGAGAGCAGATGAGAACATGTTCAGGTACAATAAGCATGGATTCACTAAGGGTAAATCCTGCTTGCCCTCTACAATGGCAAAACTACCTGGATACGAGGGGAGAGCAGTCCATATTATCTACCTGGACTTCTGCAAGGCTTTAGGTTATACCTCCCACAATATCCTCACTGGCAAACTCAAGAAGAGCCAAGGGTGAAGTGGACTGAGAAGTGGCAAAGTGACACAAGCCAGAGGGTCACAATCAGTGGCACAGGGTTCAGCTAGAACTGGTCATTAGTAGTGTCTCCAACAAGAGGCAAACAGAAGCTTGTTTGCACAGGAAGTTCCACCTGCATAGGAGGAAGATCTTTTCTACTGTGCAGGTGACCGTGTACTGGAACAGGTTGCCCAGAGAGAGTGTGGAGTCTACCTCACTGGAGATATTCACGACTTCTCCGGACACAATCCCGTGCCATATGCTCTAGGATAACCCTGCCTGAGTAGGCAGATTGGATCAGGAGACCCACTGGTTACTTACTGTTCTGTGATTGTAATTAAATACAGAGTCTATTTTTTATTATTTGTCATTAATTCATTAATTGATCAGTTATTTCTGAGAAAGTTACATTTCAGGTTCTAACTTCTAGCTACCAAGAGAAAATTCATTAGAATCTGATGAAAAAAGTTTCACTTGGTTTTAGTTAAAAATGGTGTTTGCCTTTCTGCCAGGATTCTTAATGCATCAGGGAATCATAGATAGAGTTGAAACATACTGCTTTAATATGATTTCATTCTATGATTGGAGAAAATACCATGAAAGAACAGGACTAAATCACACCCTATTTTATCTCCAAAAATGCTTCTCTCAGGTATTGAAAAATGTAAACACAAATCCAGTAATAATACATTTTATGGTTAGCTAACCTACTACCTTCATTTTGACTCTACCTGAAATCAAAACCTGTGCCACATACTCATGTGTTAACACATTCAACTGCCAAAACAAGCTTTCTGGTCATCCTCTGTTCAAAAAAAACCCACATAAACAGCAAAACAAGCTATGAATCATTAAAAAATCTCCAGGAAAATAAAACAAAGCAAACAAAAATCAACCAACCAAAAAAAACTGAAAAGGAAAAACCTTGTAGCATTCGCTGTTGGTGTTGAATTACATATCAAGGAAAAGAGTTATTTCCATAGGTTTGTTTGCTTTGGTAATTCATGTCTCTTCCTCTTGTGTTTTAAAGCTGTCTTTAACAAAATGACAGCTTAAAAGCCCTCCTTATTCACAGCTTGAGGTTGAAATGGAATCAAGCCAGAGCTGGAACAGCTTTCCAAATTAGTAAAGGAACCTACTGTTGAAGTAGACTATTACCCTGCATGTGTTTGTGCATACAGCCTTGTTTCTTGTACCCACAACTGGGCTAGCTATCATTTACTCTCCTCACAAAGCTGCCTCCTTCCTGTTCTTCTCAAAGAATTTAGTTAAAACAAAAGAAAAATCAACATAAAG
The DNA here is from genome assembly GCA_013397245.1 of Thryothorus ludovicianus. Lineage (NCBI taxonomy): Eukaryota > Metazoa > Chordata > Aves > Passeriformes > Certhiidae > Thryothorus > Thryothorus ludovicianus. Next base: position 180,324 of record VZTB01008920.1, on the reverse strand, counting down.
TCTTTTGTGCTTGAAAGCACTTTTCACTTCAAATGGCCGAGCAGCATCAAATCATTCAGGAAATAACACCGAAAGAGTCTTGAAGTGCTCAAGGCAAACACAGTGGGCTGCAGTTTCAAAGGGGAGGTGCAAGAGTCTCTGAAAGTCTCATCTCTGGTGAGTACTTACACAGAGTGAGTAAGTGGCACACAAAGAAACAGGGCTAGAGTCACATTGAAGAAATACACAGTGCAAATTGCATAGATTATCTGGCTTGCAGGTCTGCTGAGGGAGCTCTTAATGCACATACAAACACAAGGGGGTTTTTTCTTGAATTTGGCCAATGCCAATCTTTTTGGGGAGAACAACAGATGCAAGGCACTGTAGAAATGGGGAATCTAAGCCATGTAAATGCACCAAACATAAAAGAGTTATTAACAGACAGAACATGTCCTTCCTGATCTAAGTTTCCTACTCTTGCACAAAAGAAACCTGAATTTTAATGGAGATTAACAGAAATAACCTAGCTCTTGGGCTGGCTTGCTTACAGGTATTAGCACTCACAAAGCAGCCTAGCATGCAAAGATGATGGGCAATGATTTCCCAGATGTCTCTTGATCATTTTCCCCTTGATTTCAGTTTGCACTGAAATCCATACAAATTGCCACTAAATGTGGTCCTTACAGAGACACTCCAGAGCTCAGGAGCAAAGCAAAAGGGCAAGATGAACAGCAAAACTACTCCATAGCTTTTGAGAGATAAAGGGAAAATGTCACATGCAATCAGTTGTGTATGTCCATGGGCTGCAGTCAGAGCACTTGCACATTGCAACCCAAGAGCCCTGTGCTAACAAAGTTTAAATTAAAGGAGCCAAAAAGTAAGGATTTCATAACTAAGTAAAGGGCACACGCAGAGCCTAAAACCACCAGTAAAATTGCAGCAACAGCAAAATGAGACCACATGTCAAGAAAACTAAAGAAACTGCTGACTATGATAATGAACTACCTTGGAAAAATCACAACCTTATTCCACCTTGCCAAAAGAGTTGGATCACACATTAGTCCTCAAAGCAACTTAATTATTACTCACAGTTCCCTTCTCAGCTGCCTTGCTGCACTCCTTGGACTCAAACAACAATCATGGGATGGAGCACCACACAGTCAAGCTCTGCTGGGTCAGCACCAAGGTAATCACACATCATTTCATATGCCTGGTTGCTTTCCTCATCAGCTGCAAGCACTCCCATATAGCTCTCTGAAAGAGCTAATTAGAAAAATATGTGAAAGGGGGTTGTAGCCAGGTGTGGGGCAGTACCTCTTCCCAACTAACAACAGATAGGATGAAGAAATGGCCCCAGGTAGTGTCAGTAGAGTTATAGATCACATATTAGGAAAAAAATTATTTATTGAAGGGCTTGTCAAGCATTGGAACAGGCTGCCAAAGAAGGTGGTTGGATCACCATCCCTGGACTAATTTAAAAGACCTGTAGATGTGACACTTAGGGACGCAGTCTGTAGCAGACTTGGCAGTGCTGCATTAATGGTTGGGGTCAATCTCACAGGTCTTTTCAATGATTCCATGATTCCCTTAAAGAAGTGGCTGCAGCTAGGATTGACTCAATTTTCCTGGCTTAGGCACTAATCCCCAACACCCAGGAGAAACTCAGTCTAGCCCTATTACTTGCTCCCAGTGAGAGTTCATCAGAAGGGACAGCATGGGATGGCTGCCCCTTTCTGCATGGTCGTGAAGGGTAGAGGCATGTGGCCTTTCTCACCTCCGTACCCACAGCATAGCATATTGTGCTTCTGGTATTTCACTGGGCATTTTTTAACAATTTTTAGGTGGCTTTTTTCAGAGACTAACATTGCTTCCTAACCACAAATCTTTCCTTTACTTAGGTTATTGGAAATGACAGTTTCAAAAGATGCAGAGTAGGCCTTGGAGTTATTTTTACCACTAAACTAAAAAAAAAAGTCCCCAGTAGCTTCATAAAAATCTCTGTTTTTAAAGCAGTTTCCGACTTGAGACTGATTATCTCAGCAAAGTGTCTACTGTGGGATCAGAGATCAGTGGTTTGGAGGAGCTGTAGATGAATGCAGGAGCAGCAAGGACAAAGCCTGGTCCTGCCCGAGCTCAGTAATCTTGGCGAGAAGATGAGAGTATTTATGTTGTGAAAGGCCAAGGCTTCTGAAGTGATGGTGGAAAAGAGATGTACCTATGGCCAGCCATGATCACTCAGGGTGCTGCTCTGACCAGAAGTGTCACAGGGAGGGTGGCTGCGACAAATCTCTCAGGTTCCTGACTTCAGGGCAAGGGTGGAGAAACTAAAGGAGCAGGAGCAATGGAGTACCCCAAAAAGAAAATACTTTAGTTTAAAAGAAAACAGGGATCGTGCCCAGAAACCACAGTAGAATGGTTGACTCCAAAGACCAGAAACAAGTGAGAAGTAACAATATATACACTTGGGGGTGGAACATTCTGGAAACAGCCATATAGGGAGAACAAGTAACCCATAGTGGAACAGAACTTGGACTGATTAACATAGTAGCCTCAAAGGCTTGTGGGATGAGCTCTTAGGCTCACACTGACTTAACTACTGATTCACAGAGCTTGAAACTAATGACTAGTGCTTTTTGTGGTCAAAACTGACTGATTTTGGGTTCCAGCTGGCAAAACTCCCACATGCACACAGATCATGGGTGATGTGGGCTGCTTGTACTGGCCCTTGCTCGTGAAAAAGGATGACTTGCAATAGCATCAAACTTTTTCTCCAGTATCTCCAGACTTTTTGTCCCATGTTCTATGCAACACTTCCATGGCTTGCCTAACCACAATTCCCTTACACATGTCCAGCTGTGAGGTTGATACAATTTGTCTCTAGAAAATCTCCTGATGGCACCTAGGGGAGTCAGGAAGATGAGCTGGCAAAGGGGTATTAGACATTAATCTTCATGGCTAGGTAAACTTGGAATTTATATTTTAAAATAGCAGTGAGTCTTAATATGTTTTAATATTATAGAACATGAAAATAAAAGGGTTTATTGGGGAATAGCTTCAGATTTGCAGTACATTGATGGGGGCAGGGAGGAGGGAAGGCAAACTTCCTGTTTTTCTGGCTTTTTATTTCAGGTATTCTATCATGCAATAGAATCAATCTTAAAATATATGTGCCAGTGTTATGTATTACTATTTTCAGGGGACCTATTTTCGCAGCAGAGTGCTACCTGGCATGAATGAGCCCACGTGGCTTGTTCTGTCTATCTGCAAAAACCTGCTTTGTTTTGGGTTTTTCATCATTATACCAACAATTTCAATATTCATGGCTCTGTAGCCTTTGTTCCCTAACCTAGCTCTCTCCCATCATTCTTCTTTTTACCTCCTCATCCTCCTTTCTGGTACCTCCCTCCTTTTGTTCTTTCCTGCGTACTGCAGCCCTTGAATCACAGCCCTGTTGCCAGACAGTTTGTCCTCTGTGGTGCTGAATGGGCACTTCAGAAGGCAGCGTGTCTCCTTCTCAGGGAGCGACTGCTCATTTCACACACAGAGAGGAGCGGCAATTCAGCACAGCGGGAGAAATTACGGAATGCAGCCTGGAGGGGAGGTCGATGAGACAGAGCATTTTTCTGGAGCTTTCTGGCTCCATTTAACCTCTCGATAAAAGTAGGTTAGAGTATTCTGATATTAAGGGGCATGAGAAAGGGGAAAAAGAAATAATAATAATAAAAAAAAAAAGACACGTAGAGAGGGGAAGAAGGGAGCCTTTGTAAAGGAAAAATGTCCTTGCAGGTAATGCACCTAGAATTCCTTCCTGATGTATAGTATAAAGGATGAGATTATTATGCTTGGCTCAAGAGTTTGCAAGTGTGACTTATTTTTTGTCAGATCTGAGCTGTCACAAGTCTAACCATCCTTACTTCTGCATCTGGGCTTGGTGGGGGAGACACTAAAGAGGAGAGAGTAGAAAAAATACTGTTACTTACAGTTCATACAGACAAATGTAGGAAAAAAAAAAGGTGTCTGAAGGTCCCAAATTCTTTGCATACACAATCAATTATGCTTTCAAAGAGATTCTGAAGTGCTGAGCAAAGACTTTTGTTCCCATTTCTCTGCATGCGGAAACTGAGGAACCTTTCCCAAAAGATAGCATGAGATAGCTCTGGACTAGCCAGACACAGATGAAGGGATGGGGACACGGCCATTAAAATGAAATGTAAAATTGCTTGCTAATAGAAAACACCCAAAGAACTATGAGGAGGCTACTGCTTTAACTTCATTGCAATTACTAGTGTAGACTGACATTGAGGGAGAAAAAATAGATTAGCAAGCCAAGGCAGTTTTTTACCCTTGAGTTATGGATAAAGATGTTTGAGTGGGATTTTATAATACATTACTTCTGTTTTAATCAGGCACTATAAAGCAACAACAGGACTTATATACTACACAGCCAGTTTGGATTATTGAATGCTCACAGTAGGCTAAAAGAGCACTTACAGTTCATCAAATTAAGCAAAAATGTATAAATTAGGTACCATCAAGCCCACATGCCAATGCATTTATGAGGAGTGAAGAAGGGGAAATAGAAGAGATTTAAAGGATGAGGCATTAAAATGTACTCTACAGTATGCTTTTAAGAAATGACATTCGTGACTGAAGAAAACAATTAACAAGCATCTCAGTCTCTTTCTATCCATCGTGCAAAGCTAGCACCTATTTCTACATGTCTCCCTAGTCAACCATCCGTCTTCCCTGGCCAACTATCTATCTTCCCTGGTCATTGATTATTGCAGTATTTCCAAAGAGAATGATTTATTGTCTCCCACACAGGTTGCAGCTTATGCAGCATGCCTGTCGTGCAAGGCAGACTCAGCCTGGAGCTTAACATCTGCAGTGTGGAAAATAAAAAGCTCAGGGTGTCACACACAGAACCTGTTCTGCAGGATACCATGTGGAGCAAAGGCACTGGTATGCTATGAGACAAAACTGCAGCCTTTTGAATGAAGAATAGCTTTCCTGTCACATAAAAGCCATGTTTAATGATCCTAGGGATTTGGATACTTCTCCCTGTCTCTGGGCTATCAGAGAGGGTACCTTAATGGAGAATCTCAACTTGCTTTTTGGTGCTATGAGTTTGCCAGTCAGTCACTATTCCTCTCCTTTGCTGCTGGTTCTCGGGCACCCATCATAAATCAGTGATGCATTTTTTCTCCTGGTAGTTCCCATGCAAGTTTTCAATATATTCAGGGTTGCTTGGGCTCCTAGCTGAGACTGGTGGCTAAGACAGGCTGAAGACATCTTCTGTGGGAATGGGAGGCAGCAGGTGCCAGCCCATTTCATAAAGGGCTGGAAACTGATGTCTTAAAGGCATAGGGTGAGAAGAGGGCACTGTCACCTTTGTGACACCTACTCAGGAGGGAGGGAAGGAACAGCTGGACATGGACAGATGGAGAAATAATGCAACAAGCTTTTTTTCTTCCATATACACTAGGATGGCATCATTTCTGTTGTGTCTTTTACTGTTGTAATCGATTATGACTATTGCCACAAAATAAAGATAACAGCACAAGCTAAGATCTTTAAAAGCATGGAGAGAAAGCCATCAGGATTATGAAAATGTCAGAAATTAAAACAACTTGGAAATCAATCATAAATCAAAAACCTTTATGCATCTGATAAACTTCTTCATAAATGATGGTCATATTCTTTAATCTACATTGAAGCATGAAGCACAACCTTTTCAGCAAGGACTTTACAGTGACAATTAAATATCATTGTCCTCAAAACAGTTACTATTATTTCTCATCTCTACAAAGACAAGACCTCATACATTAAATAGTCAGCTGAAAATCCCCATTGAAGACTTTTCAGATCAAGGAGAGGTTTTATTTCTAAAATAAAGTGAAACAACTAAGAATTAATTAAGAAAAAAATGGGAATACTAATTAACAACCAAATTTGCCAACTGCATTTTAAATACTAACCTGCTAGATAAGGAACATTTTATGAGTATTATTTTCCAGTTTCTTCTAAAACAGTTTTTCTGTGTCCACTATCATATTCTGCTCATCTTTCAGATCTCTATGGTGTTCTGGCAGATAAAACAACTGAAGAGTCAAACTCTAGATAAGGCATGTAACCAGTTAAGATAGAAAAGTATTCCCTTCCCATTTCCTGCAGAAACATTGGGAAGGCAGCCCATATTGGGATGTGGAGCAGTTGGATTGAAAAGATTTCAGATTTGGATTCCATGAAATAATCCTTCAACAACTGAACTGTATATGAAAATGACCATGCAGTAAGTTTTGCAGTTTAGAAGAAAGTGGCTACTTTAAATTATGCTAGAAAGGTAAATTCTTAAAATGCACTGCCTCCTTCATAATTTTTTATTTTAAATAGTACAGAGTGTCAGTACCCTGAAAGTATCAAGAGCAGAAGCATTATTTCTGGTGTGGTCTCAATGCATGATGTTGGTTGGTCTTGATCCTCCCTCTGCCTTGTGTGGTAGCATAAGAGGCAAGATAAATGAGGTGTTCAGGTTTTAGCTTTCATATATTTTCACCAACAAGTACATGTCTGTGGCTACGTTCATATGCACGTACATTTATACCAATATGTATACACACACACATATAGATCGTGGCTATGGATCACAGTCTGTGGTGCCATCTGGTGGAAAGAAGTCAGCAGCGGCCCTACCGCCAAAAAAAATAAGCGTACAAGTAGCCTTAAAATAAGAAAGGGCGGAATGAAACCCCAGAGAAGGTCTGAGCATATGATTAATGGCAGTCAGAGTGTTCATCAAAACACAACCAGTCCCAGTCTGTCTCAACACCTAAAGCTTCCTACCTTGACTGTCTCAGACTGCCACAGTCATTGATAAGGATCAGCAGTCATTGATGAGCACTTAAACCACAAAAAGCTTGAATGGATAATGGAAAAATAGAAATATTCCCTCCCATTTCTAACTATCTCCTCTCACAATTCTGTCTGAGTTAGTAGGGTTGGAGTCTTGCAGACTTAATGGAACAGCAATCATCTTCAATGTCTTCAACCTCTGCATCACATAGAGAATCTTTAACAGCGAGCAAATATTTACATGAATATAAGGTTTGTTTTGGTTTTTTCCCCCTGATAAAGTCAATTTTACCTGGCATGAGTTGTCTCCATTTCTATCAGTAGATGCAGTTCTTGGGATCAAGCTACTTACCATAACTTCTAGACAATAAAAGTAATCACTTCTTTTAAAGACTCCTTGGGGTAATATTTGCTATATAGGCAGAGGAAAGCAGTCATGTTTAATATGAAGGATCTGGGTTAATTTTCTCAAAATCTTTTTTTTTTTTTTGTTTGAAGGAAAAAAGAATGGATTGGTTAATTTTTTTAGAGAAATAGTTTATTTACAAGGCCAGCACTCACATAAGAACAGATCAAGGTGTGAGGGAGCCTGCCCAATATGAGTAAGGTCCAATTCTTCACTAGGTTATGCAAAGTTTGGTCATTCGGGAATGTTCTTTTATACAGAGTTATGATATACTTCTAACCGTGTATTCACAATTACACCGAGGACTAGGAATCAGCATAACATTGTTAAGGCTTCCATGGCAGAAATACACACAGCGAAAACAGTTTTGTAGAGAAACAAAAAATAGGTGAAATGTTCATCAGTAAGGGTGGTGACATTGCATCATGTTCATATTCTTAGAAAGTAGCTTTAAACAATAAAAGGTAGCTCACAAATATCAGCTTTCCTTTTTTCAGATTAAGAGCCTGAAATGAATCAATTAATTAAATAATGATCAGGGTTGTTTCTTGAAAGGCTGGAAAGTTTCTCAGATGTTCTGTGTCTCATAAAGAAAATACTCTGGAAAGCAGGGATTTTTAAGTACTTAGCTGAGCAACCACAAATACATATCTATATACCAGCTGTAATTAGTTTCTGCAGCTGAAGCAAATGCGCCTCCTGCACTTCTTCCTTCATTTTCTTTCCCCAGGTTCCCTTTATCCTTTGCCCATTCAATGGTGGTATATCACTTCTTCACTTAGTTCTCAGGCTCTCAAAGCTCCATCCACCTCTCTGACAGCCACCAAACCCTCTCAAAAATGTAGATGGAAATGCAGTGGGGAAGAGAGGTCATACAACCAAATAAAAATCCCACCCATGCTGAGATAACATCCTAATCCATTGGCAATCTTTCTTGCTAAAGAGGGAGAAAAATCTTGGATAAGATTTCAGAACTTGGGTTGTGGTTGAACCACCTTTATAGCTGCCAAATGCAATATGTTCCTTGACCTTCAAAACTCACCATTGTCAAAATGTTCCTAAAGCTGTTCCTAAAGCTCACTCAAAAAAGAAGAGTTAATATGTGTGACTTCCGTTTCAGCAGTTGCCTTATTTCTGCAATTCTTGCTTTTTGCTTTTGTGTTCTTTTGTTTCTCACAGCTTATATTACCATGTCTGAATCTCAGGCTGCTTCTTGTATCCAGTGAACTCAGTAGAATAATTTGTATTGACTTTACTTGGTATAGAATTGGATTTACTGTCCATTGCTCTAATATGCTAGATTACTTTTCTCCTGCTATTTCTTTCCTATATGTAAATAAACAATGAATATAGAGAAATTGTACTTACTGGCTAATGTAGTTGTTGGAAGAATGTAAACTAAACAAAAGAAATGGCTATTTTGAGGAACAAATTTCACACAATTTTTTAATATTTGTCTATAAGTTTTGACTCTGAGTTGTTAAAAGAACAAACTTCCACTTACTACAGAAATGAAAACCTTTCCCAATAATTATAAACCCCCATTCTGCTTTCCTGTAGCTGAGATTCGTACCCACCCCCATCATTCAACAAATCCATTGGGAGGAAAATACCTTTTTTTCTCTCAGTTTTTCTAACAAAATTCCTTGGTTTCGGTGTAAGCCCAGAAATAATTACTGAAAAGGGAAAGGTTTCATTTGTAGGACAGTTCAGCAAGTGCAATGGTGAATGCCTGGAAGAACCTGTGATGTGCATTGTTGCTATGATTAATGACTCTTATTATTGATGCAGAACAATAAATTTATACAGGATCTGTCAAGAATTAGTAAGAGAGTAATATATTCTGCTATAAAGAGTTACAGCAAGAAAATAGCTCAGATTCATAAAAAGCACTCTTAACAGATAAACAAACATATAACCAAACTGTGAACATGATATACTCCCTTTGTAGTTCTTGGAATATTGTCTTTTCTCTGAGATGGGAGGCAGACTGGGCTCTTAGTGGATTTAAGAAAACCAGAACACAAAAAAGGATATGAATTTAATGAGGGACCTGATTCATTTCCTCATAAAACATTGACAAAGTCATTTGAAGACAATTTGTTTACAAACACCCACCCAAACTGATGTCTAACTGAAGCAACTGACAGTAAATGGGGTGGTGTCACAATTTTGGGGAGCAGGAAAGAGATGCTCCTTTCAGCCCCCGAGATTTCTTTGTGCACAGGGCATTATCCCTTGTGGTCTCAAGGTGCTCTTTTCTCTGGGGTGCTGCTGCACAACCTCACTCAACAATAAACTCTGTGTAGTGATACAAACTTGGAATATGGAAAGTAGGGGCTGATAACATCTCGTAATCTGCAAATTATTTAGGTAATCAACAGCCAAAAATATACACCCTGGGATTTAGTAGTATCTGCCTTCTTTAGATATCCACCTTTGCCTAGGGCAAACAAAAGGGAAGCCAAAGTAATTTCACCTGGGGCCTCAAAAACTATCAGAGAGATACAGCAGAAAAATCCATCAGGGAATTGTGAGTTCCATATTCAAAGAAAGTATTCTCATACTGTGGGTCAAGCTCACTTTCAGTGGTTTTTGGTTGTAAAATAGTAGGAATATCACCTATTTTTGTGCATAATGGAATGAATCTCTGAAGTGATTGTGCTTTTAAAAAATATACTACGGAAAAAGTAAGACCTAAACTCTTGAAAAAACCTTCAAAGTTTGTATTTGGATGTAAAAGTGAAATTTAGTATCATGGAAGAGTACAAAAATGAGAAACCAAGTGACCTATTGTATTGGCAACATGTAGGGAAGGAATGGGTTCACGTGTTTCAAAGCTGAGGCCAGAGGGCATAGACAGGATTGTTTACTCCTCCTTACTCAATGTCACAAGAATACCTTACATGACCACATGCATCACAGTTCTGAAATAACCTCTGTCTTTCCCATGTTCTCATACCATACTCAAAAGCATAATTTAGGCTCCTTCCATGCTTGATTCTTTGGGCTGCCCTTGCTCTCTCCATGGTTGTACTCCATAAGGTTTCCCATTCCGTGTCGTGTTCAGCGCAGGGACTCCTTCAGTTGGCACCTCTCACAAGCTGCTTCTGGCTTCATTCTTAGAACACCTCATAGCTATTTCCACTGCTTTTTCTGAGCCTTAATTACTGAAAATGTGTCTGGGCAGTATCAACTGACACTAAAATGATTTCCTCTTTAATGTCAATTGAAAAATGAGTTCCGTTTCTTGGTCCAAATGCTACTTTCATGTCAGTAATTTCATGAGGCCCCCGAGAGCTTTACTAGAGCAGCCAGCTGCCATGGTGGAATCGTGCCGTGTTGGACCAAGCTCTGTGAGCACACACTTGGCTGTTGCTGGCATTCTGCATTTTGAGTGCTCAATACTTACAGGAACACCAAATATTTAGAATAGATCTGCACTGGGTGGGAAGTGGAGACAGTGGTGCAGGGAGCTACTGTGCAGACAGAAGCAGTAAGGAATTCTATTACAAGAAAAGGAGGATTGGAGGCTTCTTAAGTAAAGTTATAGGAGAGGATTGAGAGGGGTTTTTTGTCGCTCATTATGGTGAAAAGATTCCCCCTCTCAGGTCTTTCTCTGACCTCTGCACAGAGATAATTTTTCCTGCCTAGAGACATGGACTTCCATGCTTTTTATTCTCTACAGACTACATTTCTGCTGTCTGTTGCACCTAACAGCATCTGCAGCCACTAAAAGTGACGGTGACAAAAGCCCAAGCTGGCACTGGCATGCCATGGTATGGATCAAATAGGCATGTTCTGCACATATGTCTTGCTATCAAGCAGTTTTTATTACTGAAACTGTTGTAAGAAGAAAGAAACAGAGGTTGTCACTTCTGTAGTTTGTTCTTTCATTTGAATTCTGATGAAGATGGATTTTGTGTTAAAGAAGACTGAGTATAATGCACCATGGAGTTCCTATTGTATAAAATTATCCTGGATCTGTTTATACACATGTACATACATTCATATCCACAGCACAATGTCTTTCCTAAATGGCATTTTATAAAAGGGCAGAGGAAAGCAGAACTTTGCAAAGGATGGAAAACAGACATCTTTCTTGACTCTGGTCAGCACCTTAGTCTGCAAACAAACATCACACAAGTGTGAATCTTCTGTAACTTTTTGAAACAAGTCTGATGTACTCAGTGTCTCTCACTGCACTTTTGCTGAGGTCTGCTGGCAGATATAGCTGTGCTGATTAAATGCCTGGATGTGTGTGCTGGGGTTGGGAGCAGGCAACAGGGAGGTTTTTTTTTTGTAAATAATTTAGTTTGGATGATTGTAGATATCACTACCAGAGAAAGTAACCCTGCTATAAAATTTTTCATCCTATGTTTCTGAGCCCTTTTTACTGATAAAGGGAAAGCTTGCTTCTGCCACAAAGAGGAGGGGACAATTTTCTGGGCCAGATCATGATGTCTTCCTATTTAACAATCAAATTTCCTTGTTCCCTTACAGCCCGTATGCACCTCAGCCATCCACATTTCCCTTTAATCGGTGCACAGAATTAATCAGAATTATTTGTTACTTCGCTCACCAGGGCAGCTTATGATCACTTATCTAAACCTTTGTAGCAGCCTCTGAAGGAGAGGCAAAATAGGATAGAGCCTTACTAGCCTGCCAAGCTTAGGGAAGATTCTTTCCTACCTCTTCTCTTTGGGAAGTTTGTTTAGTTTTGCTCATTTTTGTCCAATTATCTAGAACATTTAATACTCCTACGCAACAGACAAACTGCTTCTCTCAGGTAAACAGTCCACATCACCACAGTGAGCTTTGACGCTCAAGTCTCTACTTTTTAATGAGAATTCTTTCCAAGCTTAATAAAAAATTATATGCTTTGGGAAAAAAGAACTGAAGAATTCCCAGCAGAGAATCCAGTGTGGTTATGGCTTGTTGAAGCTATACTTTTTGGAGGTTTCTCTTCAGTGCTATGTAGGCAAGTAATAGAAATCACCTCAGAAAGCTGCGCTTTGCATGTCAGACAGGATGTATTATAGAGAAGGGAGAGAGAAATGAGCTTGAAGTAGATTGGGAGGAGCAGGAAGTTCTAATAAAATCAACTATAATTTAGGCAAAGAGCAGAGGTTTTTGCTCTTGTAATTCCCTGATCCTGGGTCTCCACAGCTGGAGGAAGTTTCTGACACCCGGTTTTTTTGGTTTTTTTTTGGTGGAGAGGAGACACGAAGGCCCTGTTCTCAGGACTTCCTGTCAAGAGGAGCTGGCTGCAAGAGCTGAAACATTTTACAGTAATAAACATATTTCACACAGGCAGGACTGGCAAATGGAAGGACTATTGCTGCAGTCCAGAGAAACCCTTGATGTGGAAGAAAACTTTCTTTGTCCAGGGGCCTCTTGTGCTCTGTGCAGGGGCAGAGTCCTCACTAGAAGTACAGACACGGTCTCCAGCACTCAGTGAGCATGGAAAGGGTGTTTTCAAAGGGAAAGCAAGGAGAAAAGGTCATTTGCAAAAACCACTTCTAACAAAAGCCCTGTTCCCAGTGCAAAAGACAAAAGAAGGGCCAATTTTATGGCCAGCTCACTGCACGAGACACTGAAGTTATGTTCAGGTGAGGCACGCTTCTACAAAGACAATTCAGCTCCCCTGTGTAGTAGAAACAACCCTGCTGTGAGTATCCTGTCTCTGTCATTGCCACAGACATCGTCATCACTACTCAGGCTCAAAGCTTCAGGACCTTGCAGTGGTCAGACTGGCTCCCAAAGTAAGTCTTTTTGAAGAAATATTTCATCCTTGCCATACAGGTCCACACAGGGGTGAATCATACACCTCAAGATGATTTTGGTGGGACTGAAACTATCAGGTAACTCTATTTCTCTGAGCAGTAGTAGATATTTCTTTCGAACATTTTTTCTTCTGGAAAAAGAATTGGATATTCTCCAAAAATCAGCATCTGCAAACAGCTGTTTACTATATCCCAAAGCCCTCACAGCACAATCAGCATGTGAACAGAGAAATAGATTTTGGAAAGAAATCCTTGAACTCTGTTTTATATCCAGCTATTGCTGTGAAAAGTAATCAGAGACACCAAACCCCACTGAATTCAGGTGTGTCAGAGGGTCTAGAAAAAATCTGAATCACTGAATAGATTAGGCAGATGATTTTTCCTTCCCTCATAAGCTTAGCAGAACATGTCTTTTTTACTGTGTTTACATGGCACCTGGTGGAGACTGAGGCCACTGTGTATTATTGCAATAAATATTTACTTGCTCATTGGGAACCAAGCATGGGACATAATACTGAAGGGTCACAACTGAGAAACAGGAAAGGAACATTGCAAAACTGGTTTGGTTTTATTTTTTTTTTAAGTGGTAGCTTTCTGAGCCTCTCAAAGACTCACCTCTAGAGCAAGAAAGCCAGGGTATCAGAGTGCTTGCTAAGAAGAGAACCTGGAACTTGCAGCACAAATGGAGAAAGGAAGCACTGGGTCAGCTCTCCACTTCTCCTGGTGGCTTACTCAATTTGCTGCACAGTGGTTGTTCTGTTCTTCAGCTAAGGATTGCTGGGTCTGGGTATCAGCTGAGGAGATGTGCCTACTTCCCTGCTTCAGTCCCTTCCTCTGTGCTAAAAAGAGACTCAGTGGTGACAGTGCAACTTTGCAGGTCACCAAGACTAACTTGAAAAAAAAAACAAGATAATGTGTGGAAAACTCAGGAGTCTGGGCTCCACTAAAGAGTATTTTATACAAGATTAACACCAGCCAGAAGTTGCTCTACCTGAGGAAGAGACCATCCTAGTCAGCTGCCATGTGATGTAGCACAACTGTTAATAAGGAAATTATTTCTGAGTGAACAACATGGAACTCGATCCAACAGGAATTATGCTTAAGGAGCTTACACAATTTTCAGTTGGCTGTGTGTCAATGGCTGAATTCCACAAAAGACAGAGAATGTACTGACTGGTAAAAAATGGTGAAATAAGTCAAATAATAGGTGTAAATCATGATTCCTATCTTTTTCACACACAGTTCTATTTTTCAGCAGCATTTCCATGCAGCATAACCTAGGGCCTCAGGTAGACACACTATAAACATAAGCTCATTCAGCTTTTAAAAAATAGCTGAATCACTTTAACTGCATTGACTTTCAACTCCTCCATTTAAAGCAGAGCCCATATCTAGTAGATTATTTAGCTATAATTTATGCTCCTTCAAGTAAGTTCAGTGAGGTACCAGTGCAAAGCATCTGCTAAAAGTGAGCACACCTTTGGCAGAGGTCTATACACATACATTTTGAAAAGGAAGGAAGTGGTTTGGTCACAGCATCTTGCCAAAAAGTGGATTTTTTTCAGGAACATTGTGACATTGATAAACAAACCTTGATGATCGAGCATGTGTTTCCCCAAAATGACAGGCTCTGGGAGGGCTTAAGTGGAGGGCTGTGCTGTCTCCTGCCTGTCTCCCATCTACACAGCTGCCTGCCTTGTGTGCAGCAGTGGGCAGCTGCAGCCTCCTGTCTGGATGCCTGCTGTCTGGGCAGCACGTTCCCCTCCAGGCAGGCTGGTTATCTGCCTGGCAGAAAGCTCCCCCTGTTGTGTGCAGCTCAGGACCACTTCTGTTAGCCATTAATGAGCACCCTGGCTCGTGCTCGCCTAAGCCAAATGGAGGCTTTTTCCCAGTGCACAGTGTTCTGCTGAAGATCAGATTGACATTCATGGGGCAAGGAGCTGACACACAGACAAAGCCTACAGCAAGTTTAGCAGTGGTCAGGTGGACATTTAGGTTTGAATCATGGCTTGCTTGGTACTTTCAGTAACGTCTGCTGCAGTCCTGGCTGCACTTGACCCTTTGCTTCTGTGTTTGCTGATCATTATTGGCACACTGAGACCTTGCTCTCAATGTGCAATCTCTGGTCAACCAAAATAATAAAATTAAAATTTTATTTCAATAAAACCCGCTAGTTAGGGAATTGTCCTAACTTTATTCTACACCAGCGATTAATTTGTTTTCTCTCTTCCCCTCTGCTTGAAATCTCAAGGAGTGCCAATCAAAGGGCACAGCTTTCTCCACATGGAAGTCATGGACATCCATACCAGGTGCAGACTACTGACAAAAACTGTTTCTGGAAGAAACAGTGCACATTACAAAGCCCCATTTGTCCTTGTTATTTTAATTCTAAGGCTAAGACAGATACAATTATATAATTTCCCAATTAACTATTGGTTTTTTTTAGACACTGACAGTGGGACCAAGAGGATGAGAAAACAAAGCCTTATTACCTGAACTTCTGTGGAAGCAAACCCCCTTTGAATGGTTCCATACGCACACAGAGCCAACTGACAGACAATAAACCCAAAACCACTAATGCCACAGTTGTTAGCAATTTCCTTTTAGTAGAGCTTGAAGTGGAATGATCTTGGACATGGAGCAATCCTGGCAGTGACAAAGATGAATCTGACACCAGAAGATCAGATACAAACCACCTTTGCACCACCTGTGTTAGTGGAACACAGTGTCCCACTTTCTGCTGATGTCCCCAGCCTCCTCAGCCACCACTCAGAGTTCTAGGCAGGCTGCAGCTTCAGCCTCCTGCCTTCTTCCTTTTCTCACCATCATTATGGACAGCAGCAATGCACATTTCAGCACAGGTGCACTTGAAAAAAACCCTCTCACCTGCTTCCTCATCTCATACCTCTGTCTTCTAAGGATTTCTTTGGTCTTTCTTTTGGATTAAGCTGAAGGGAATTAGATGCTCATTGATGTGTATTTCATTGGGAAAACAGAGTGAAAAGAAAATCTGCAGGCAATCCCACAAAACATGTATAGGGCTGAAGGACACAAGCACATTCCTAGTAGGTAAAAGGGAGCACTCAGTGATTCCCAGCCTCTGAACAAAGCCACTTGGCTGGGGAGGAGAGTGGAGCTGGACCCTTCCACCCCATCCTCCCCTTTGCCACAGAAACTGCCAGGTGGGAAGAAATGCACATGGCAGCAAGAGAGCTGCTGAGTGAAGCAGCTATGGGGAATGCACCAAATACCTCTCTGTTCCCTGTGAGATATGGCTGAGGAGGCAATTTACTTTCCAGTTTCCTTTCAAGATGAAGTATGGCTTGCTCTACCGCTGCTTAGGCTGTACTTATTCCACAAATAAAGATTTTCTGTCTTCCATGTGGCAACTTTTGCCCTGAAGTCACTCTTTAAAATAAACCTCAGAAAAAGAGGCAATTCTCCTCTAGCAGGTGCCCAGCTGAGAGCCTGGACAGCAGACACCCAGCGGCGGTATACAGTCAGTCCTGGTGTGAGAAACACTTCCTCCTGTATTTCACCTCCTGGCACGTGGGTGGCTGTGCTGCTGGCAGGGCAGCAGAGCTCTCCTGTCTCTCTGATTCCTCCCTTCCATTTGGTGAAGATGCAGAGGAGGCAGACTTTGCTGCAAAGCCTTCCTGCTCCCTCTGTGCTCAGCACAAGAGTCACAGCCTTGGGAAGCCTCTTCAGAAAGGTGCCACAAGAACACAGAGTCACCCAGCTCTTTTCTTTCTTTATTTTTTTATTGAAAGCTTCATCAAAGAAAACAGAAGTTTAAACCTAACATCCACTGATCTACAGAAAGCCCCAGGAGTGGGAAAATGGCAGCTATTCAGGACTGTGTTACAAATGGAAAACATAAAAAAAAAATCATAGCAGTACAGATCTTTCAGAGACATTCTGAGACATCAGCACGCAGATGCCCATATAAATAAGATTCATAATTTAATGTATCACAGAGGTTCTGTATTCTATATTTTGGCTGCAGTGAAGTCTGTAAGGGCTGTAAAGAACCTCTGACCCATTTTTGTGACGCATTTTTTCTTGATAGGAAGTTCATCTGCTTTCAAAGCTGCTTTGATTTTTCTTACAGATATAATCTATTCATTCTCCTTTAAAAAGGAAAACAATTAAAATTTCCTAAATGAATTCTGTACACTTCCTGGTTTTACATAAAATTGTTTTTGCCTCAAAAAGATAGTAGAATTTTCTTCCACTCTGGAATACATCATATTTAATAATACTTCAATTACATAAACATCATGTTCTCTTCTTTAGGCTGTATTTTTGGGCTTTTAAAAATATAACTGACTGTAAATTTCACCAAATTCATAAAATTATTATCCAAGAGAAAGACACTTAAAGGCAGAAAATTAATGTTGGGCAGATACTCTTTTAAGGACAACAGATCCAGATCTTGGAAGGTGCTTACACCTTGCAGGCTTTGGACCTACAAGGAAAAACGGACTCGTGAACCTGTCAAGGGCTGACATTTTCCACTTCGTTACACATTTTTATTAAGGTTAAAGAACTCAGCTTCCCTTGTTGGGGAATTAACAGTTGAATGGAACAACTTCAATAAACACAAGAATTTTTTCTTATCATGGAAATCTGAACCAGCTCTGGGATTCATTTCTTTTACAGCTTTACCCTCATAATTTTCTGTTCAATTTTAACAAAGAGAGTATTAATAAAGGGAAGAAGAAAGGGTCTCTTCTGCCTGCTTTGAGGCACAAAGGTGAATAAATCTCTGGGATACATACAGAGCTCCAGCCTGTTTGGGTGACAGGAGCAATATAGAAAAAATTGGTGCTCTTTTTGAGAGGAAAATAACTCTCCTTACGCTGCATCTTTGCTGCTTGCTGAGATTCTGGAAATCTGCTCCACTGAAGGGGAGGAGAGGTCTGCTGCTCACTCAGCCCTCCTTCTGAGAAAGTGTGCGTGCATGACTGTGTGTATGCATATTAGAAATGAAAGGAATCCTCGTTACTAGAGTCAATTGTCATTAACAGAAAAGACTAATGCACCAAATGTCAGCAGTTTTGTTGTTTCCTGTTTTGCATTTCCATCACACCGTGACTGTTTTCTTGGCTCATGTGGGCTACCGAGAAAGACCAGGAAAATCCCTTACCCTAGGGCACTTCTTTTATATCCGGACCAATTTCATGTTAAATAAAGTTTTGAAAGGAAATGTTGACCATGTGTGTATCAAACATTACTATCTTCAACTACCACATTTGGTCTCATCACTAAAAATGGATTGATTCATTACTTTAAGCACATTATCACTCTTTTAGCATGACTCTTGCTATAGGTGGAGTTAAGTGAGTCTGCCTAAACCTGTTTTGCTCATGTCAACCTCAGCATTAAAATGAAGTGGCATGAGGAGCACCATCTAGCTTAAAACCATGAAGCATGGCAATTTTTTAAACACTTAGGATCAGTCTCAATCTTCAGTACCATAAACAACATAATATAGATCCAAATACTATGACATATTAAAAATAAACTTTATTACAATGCAGGCTTCCTCAAATTTGCTGAGATTTGGTACACATACATACATAAATAATACCCTTCATTTGATTTTTACTCGAGTAAAAATCCATTCAAATGCTACAGCCCAATTGCCCGTTGAAAGTTTAAGCCCTCGCTTCTCTAATGACCAGCCTTTATCTTCCACATTTGGGCATGCATCCATAGCAGAAGATGATACAATGTGATGCAATTGCTCTCAGATATGCCTCATTCTGCATTACAGTGGATTTCTTGACCAACACAACCAAGGCAGTCTCTTGGTAAACAGAACTATACAAGTAAGCACAGGCTAAGGACATTTCAAGAGTCTGTTTCACTGGAAGGCAATAAGAGGACATTCACAATTTGAGGCCTGACTGTCACAGGTGAAAAGTGCTTACAAAACCAGCAGTAGAGCCAGATAGGAAGAAGAGTCCCTCTGCAATCTCAGTGGGAACAGTGAGATTTTTTCAGTGCCCTGATCTACACTCGGGTCAGCACCTGCAAATATAATACTCTGTTCAGTTCCACTGTATCTTTTTTCTTTTTTTTCCCCTCAGTGTTAAGTGACAAGCCCAGGTATTCAGAATTTTCTAGCCATAATTCATAGTTTTCTGACACCCCTTTTGCATTTAAGGTAAAAAAAAAAACAAAAAAACTACCAAACCTGAACATCCAGATTTGATTATTTACAAGAATTCAGGTGTGATGGAAAGTACATACGCAGTTCAGTTTATGGATTTGATGTTACTTCTAGACCTCTGGGCCAGGCACCATTGCCTTAGACATCTAGAGTTGTTTCTGCAATCTTTCAGGAATGTTCCTGATATTTAAAGCTAAATTGGCAAGACAGACAAAGATACTGACTTTACAAATTCAGATTTTCCAAAAAACA